>BLKR01004158.1:0-117564 GCA_011170035.1 Teleogryllus occipitalis
GTGCTTTCATCGGCGTCACCTCTTCAGTTGCGGGGGATTGTTGGCAGTGCCTCGACCGCTAGCCTCTGATCGATGACTGCGCAGCTGCCGCCAGTGTTGTCGTCCTGCTTGCGTGTGGTCCCGGCCGAGGCCGGCTTTTTTATTCTGTCAATAGTTGTGGATATTTTATGAGTTTGATTAGAGCGATGAGATACGAGCTGCGATATTAGGCGCCTCGTAACGGATGGCTTCATCCCAGCGATGCGACCCCTCCCTCTCTAAAACAGGCGGAGGCTCACTCGATGTGTGGACGGGGAAGCTAGCAGTGGGGTTCGTGTGCTCCGGCCATACGGGATGGTGAGAGTTCCAGTTGGGCGAGCAAACAAATAAATATGAGAGCGTTTATAAGCCGCTTGCACATCGCTTTTAGCGCTTTCAAAACATCGCAGTGTATTCGATCAGCGCTTAAGCAAAGATGCTTTGCATCATGGAAGTACAGAGCATTGAGAGCTGTTGCCTGTTGAGGAACTTACCCCTGGAGATGGTATGAAATTCGAACTGATCTTTCTGTGCTTGCTGTTAAAAGTTTAACTCGTAACGTTACCCGACATCTTGGGCCGGCATGTTTGATGCTCGTCTAAGTAGTTGGAAAGTAATACTCATTATCGCAATATTAAACTAGTCGATATCTAGAAATGAAACTCTCTTTTCTCATGGCAACTATTACAAAATATTTTAGCATCATTTAGAAACTTCTGAAGAAGTTTAATGTAATTCAATAAAAGAGTAATGTAGTCAAAGTATGAAAATATCAGTGTGGGATCTAATAGCATTATGCAAATTAAATTGTTAAAAGGATGTTTGTGAGTGAAGAACACTTTCAAATCCACAACAGGATTTACATTTATGAATTGCTCTTGGGAGATGAAACACGGATACCACCGCAGGACGAAGCAGTGAGGAAGGAAAAGCAATGAGGTGCGTTGCGCCGGGAGCGGTAGCTCAGTGCATCAACTGGTGTCACTGCAGCGCCTCTGACCGGGAGGTCCTAGGTTCGAGTCCTGACGGCGGAACGCTAGCTTTTCATCTAGGTCGAATTCAGTCGCTGTCTGGAGGCTGATCTGATCGGTAGTTTTCCGTGGTTTCTACGATCAACACCAGGCGAATGCCGGAGCAGTACCCTAACAAACGGGCCACGGACCGCGCGCGATCTTTCCTTCGTCTTCCTTGTCCTATCATCTCCCCTTACACACACACACACACTTACACAAACATGCACTACACTATCACATATTCCGGGAGACCGGTCGGGAGCTTAGAGCTTGTCCCGGCTGGGGCGGTGCCCTGCTGGTGGGAGAGTCCCTGTTAGGGTGATACTCCATAAGCCGACGGTAGGTCGGCGCTGGATCTCGCCATCCAGCGGGGGAACTTACCGCCATCTCCCGAGGGGAAAAAACATGCGCTACACTAACGGGAATAATGACCAAAGCAGTTGACGCGCCCGGAAGCACGAAAAAATCAATCACTCAGGTGCGTCGCGGGTTTTTCGTGAGCGCAAATGAGCGCGGAGCTTTGCGAGCGGTAGAGCAAATATCGGAAGGCGCTATTTGAATCCTTGCATCATTTTGCGCCTTCCCGTTGGGATTGATCTGCTCTGAACCAATGCTGTGGACCACATTATTTGTCTAAGATGATAGATTTTCGATTGCGATCGTTTTTACTCGTAGTTGCTTGAGGGTCGTTTCCGTGAAGTAATTCGTACGGTGAATTCCCAGTGCATTCTGCCCATTCTTTTAAAATTTTCGGCACCCCATGGTGCGCTACTAATATTTATTGGTTGTTTACACATATTATGCGTTTGTTAGGTAATGTGTACTCTCCAACAAATGTTATAAAAACAAGGTATAAGGGATAGTTAAAATTCAGAAAGGATAAATTGGGAAATTGAGTACATCTTAGTCTAGAGTTGTTTCATTTGTTTCTCGGGAACGGCACTTGGCTGCAAAATGTTGGATATCTGACTGATCTTGCTAGATTGCCGTGAGTCAATCAACGTCTGTCAGATGATCAAAGTTATTTAGCGATGTTATGCTATACTCTTGTTTTCAGTTCTTTGTTCTATGTACGTATTTGGAAATTAACGTGATTAGCAATTTGAAAAACCTTCTGAGAATTCCATTGTGACGCCTATGGAATACTACACAATAACATGAACACCAATTATCGCCCCGAAATGGAATCCAATTGTGTGTGCGAGCTCTTCGTGCTCTCTCGATACTGCAGCGAGGTCCTCCTTTACCACAGGTGCGAAGGAATGCCGGGAGAGCAAGGCCTGGTGCGCGGTTGCCGATGGGTCCTTGTAACTCTATACAATGTCACGTTCCGGAGCCTTAATTGAGGTAGATTCACTTCTCGCTTAATTGGAGGAAATTCGCAGGAGCAACGTTGTTCCGGTCAACCGCCAGAATTTGACCTGCCACAGCGCGCTCCCCCTCCTCCGGGGGGTTATCGATGGCAGGTGAAATCCTCTCCGTGTGAGGGCCGCTCGACCGCGCAGCTCGCAGCCGCTCCTCCATTGCAGCGCAGGGACTCCGCAGCCCGTGGACCACGTCCAACTCCGCCCGCCAAAGTGCACTACACCACTCCACGCGCCACCAGTTTGCTTTTTAACGTGAAACAGAGTCGTTAATAAACGACTCGGTTTATGTAACATGAACCGAGTTAATGTTCAGATTGAAAGTCATCAGCAAATACCGTAGCTGCAAATTCATTATTTCATGTTTCGGAGCGCATCAACTGATAAAGTCATTATTCCCGTTTGTTTAGTGCATGATTTCATCACGGGAAGTGGGGGGGGGTGTTCTTGCCCCACTGGATGGTGAGATCATTTGCGGATCTACACGCCGGCTTGCTCCATTTAGGTATTTCTCCCAGCAGAGCACCGCCCCAGCCAGCTCTACTCTAAGCTCCCATTGGACCCCCAACATGTGTAATACTGTACTACTTGTAAATATAAGTAAAGGTTGAAGATAGGTCAAGGAAGAGGAAGGAAAAATTGCGCGTGGTTCGTGGCCCGTTTGTCAGGGTACAGCTCTGGCATTCGCCTGGTATTGGTCGGAGAAACAACGGAAAACTAACGATCGGTTTACTTTATTTTTTTAGAAGTCAATTTAAATGTATTTGATTATTCTTGTCTTACCGGAAAGGTTTCTTCTAATGTAATACAAGCAAGATTGAGCACTTGGTTTTTCACGCCCTTATAAAGGAAGTAAGTCAATTAAATGACTGTGGAGTTAAATGGCAATACTTTTTTGATGACCAGTGGGAACTAGTGCTTCTTCTGCTGGAGAGTTTGTGAAGTTTCTAAATGTAAAATGCCATACTTATCTGTCAGAATTCTTTATTTTTGTGTCTTAACACAAACAAAAAAGGATTTTTATGTTATGTTTTTATCAAAATTACTTTTATAGCCTAGCTAATACAAAGAAAACATTACGCAACCCACATTGTAAAGTGATTTTGTTGTGATATTTATGTGATCACTCGTATTGCTTGGTCTTTCTTTCTCATGCTCAATATTTCTTATGTTCTTGTGAGATGACACTTTTCTTGTTTTGGGTATTGCATTATGATTGTGAAGGGGATATTACTAAATTGTTGAAGTATAGGAACCAGAAAGCGATAATTTTGGAGGCCATAGATTAGATGAGTGGCGTAAATGTGTTAATGCGTTCCCTCAATTCCACCTTGCACCAGGGCTCGTCTGTGGAAAAAAGAACCTTTCCTTATCATTAAAATTTCCTCCACTTTGTGGGCCTCCGGCATCAGTGTAGGCGAGAGCGCCTGCAACATTTAGCAACCCTAAACCGGCTCTGAATCAGTCAAGGCCTCCTCAATTCGCAATGACGGAAGCACTAACGGCCCGCGCGGGGGCATTCGGTCTCCAGTGAATACTTAACACTCACTCCGGACGAGCGCTGTTGCGCCGAAATTCTAAACCCTCATTTGACTAATTCATGATTGATGTAGAGTTAAGCGAGTTAATTTTGAGCCGCCTCCAAGGTTTATGTACGTCTACAGTGAAATGAGAGAACAAATCGCCTGGTGGGAACGGACCGGTCGATGGATTTCCGGCGGCTAGCCCTCCCACGTCCGCCACGAGTGCGATTTCTTTATATTTCACTGGTTGGGAAGGAGTGGAGGAGAAGTCCTGGAGGCATCGTGGAAATGGCGACGGGAGCACACGAGTGTAGATGAAAGGGTGATGTAATGAAACGGGAGAAAGAGAAAGTACTGAAGTATTTGCAAAGACCCTCGAATGTTAACGGGAATCGGCGAATAGCAGTACGAGTGTGTTTACTGGGAGGCGATCGTTAAGAGACTCGGTAACAGAGCTGGCGATGGACGAAATGGTAAATCCACAAGGGAAGGTGGAAAATAGGAGCAGGAGGGAAAGGAGAGCGAATGGGAGACTCGATAACAGAGCTGGCGATGGACGAAATGGTAAATCCACAAGGGAAGGTGGAAAATAGGAGCAGGAGGGAAAGGAAAGCGAATGGGAGACTCGATAACAGAGCTGGCGATGGACGAAATGGTAAATCCACAAGGGAATGTGGAAAATAGGAGCAGGAGGGAAAGGAGAGCGAATGGGAGACTCGATAACAGAGCTGGCGATGGACGAAATGGTAAATCCACAAGGGAAGGTGGAAAATAGGAGCAGGAGGGAAAGGAGAGCGAATGGGAGACTCGATAACAGAGCTGGCGATGGACGAAAATGGCCAATCCACAAGGGGAAGGGGGAAAATAGGAGCGGGAGGAAAGAGGCGAATGGGAGACTCGATAACAGAGCTGGCGATGGACGAAATGGTAAATCCACAAGGGAAGGTGGAAAATAGGAGCAGGAGGAAAGGAGAGCGAATGGGAGACTCGATAACAGAGCTGGCGATGGACGAAATGGTAAATCCACAAGGGAAGGTGGAAAATAGGAGCAGGAGGGAAAGGAGAGCGAATGGGAGACTCGATAACAGAGCTGGCGATGGACGAAATGGTAAATCCACAAGGGAAGGTGGAAAATAGGAGCAGGAGGGAAAGGAGAGCGAATGGGAGACTCGATAACAGAGCTGGCGATGGACGAAATGGTAAATCCACAAGGGAAGGTGGAAAATAGGAGCAGGAGGGAAAGGAAAGCGAATGGGAGACTCGATAACAGAGCTGGCGATGGACGAAATGGTAAATCCACAAGGGAATGTGGAAAATAGGAGCAGGAGGGAAAGGAGAGCGAATGGGAGACTCGATAACAGAGCTGGCGATGGACGAAATGGTAAATCCACAAGGGAAGGGGAAAATAGGAGCAGGAGGGAAAGGAGAGCGAATGGGAGACTCGATAACAGAGCTGGCGATGGACGAAATGGTAAATCCACAAGGGAAGGTGGAAAATAGGAGCAGGAGGGAAAGGAGAGGCGAATGGGAGACTCGATAACAGAGCTGGCGATGGACGAAATGGTAAATCCACAAGGAAGGTGGAAAATAGGAGCAGGAGGGAAAGGAGAGCGAATGGGAGACTCGATAACAGAGCTGGCGATGGACGAAATGGTAAATCCACAAGGGAAGGTGGAAAATAGGAGCAGGAGGGAAAGGAAAGCGAATGGGAGTCTCGATAACAGAGCTGGCGATGGACGAAATGGTAAATCCACAAGGGAAGGTGGAAAATAGGAGCAGGAGGGAAAGGAAAGCGAATGGGAGACTCGATAACAGAGCTGGCGATGGACGAAATGGTAAATCCACAAGGGAATGTGGAAAATAGGAGCAGGAGGGAAAGGAGAGCGAATGGGAGACTCGATAACAGAGCTGGCGATGGACGAAATGGTAAATCCACAAGGGAAGGTGGAAAATAGGAGCAGGAGGGAAAGGAAAGCGAATGGGAGTCTCGATAACAGAGCTGGCGATGGACGAAATGGTAAATCCACAAGGGAATGTGGAAAATAGGAGCAGGAGGGAAAGGAAAGCGAATGGGAGACTCGATAACAGAGCTGGCGATGGACGAAATGGTAAATCCCCAAGGGAAGATGGAAAATAGGGGCAGGAGGGAAAGGAGAGCGAATGGGAGACTCGATAACAGAGCTGGCGATGGACGAAATGGTAAATCCACACGGGAAGGTGGAAAATAGGGGCAGGAGGGAAAGGAGAGCGAATGGGAGAGAAGTTGAAGACGGGTGAGAGCGCACAGGTGCGAAGGCGAAGTTGGCAGACGGCGTGGCGTCAGCGAGGGCGGCTGCGTGGGTTCTCAGCATTATTCGCAGTTCGCCGCCCCCACTCCGCCCCCGCCCGCAATCCCACCCCACCCCACCCGCCCCCGCCCCCGCCCCTACGACGCGGCGCGGCGTCTCGAGATTGTTCCGCTCCCTCGGGGTCTCTCACGAGGCGCTGCGTTTAGGAGGTAGTCGCCCCCGCCCCCGCCGCCGGCCTCGCAGCGACAGCACAGCCAACAACGCCACCACCATCTTGTTAGGGATTCGGCCGTGACAAGTGAAGCGCGCCTCGCGAACCCACCTTCGCTTGCATTCGCTTCGCTCTCTCACTCTCTGACGTCAATGACCGACTACTTGTGCTTGCACTCTGGCTGTCATCCGTCGCCCGCGCTCACACATTTTGGTAACTTAAGTTCTTCCCTCCGTTTCTCCGTTGCTTTAACGCCCACTATTGTTCTTTCTTCTGTCTCGTCAACTGCACACTTCGCCTCATTCCGCTTCACGTTTCGAGTCATTTCCACTTCCTCCGTCGCCGCGGATCCTCCCCCTCGGCGCTTTCGCTTTCTATTGTGGCCTCGACCTCCCGCGCTGCGCTCAACACATTAGGCAAAGAAGTGGCCGGGCGGCGGGGGCGGAGAGCGGGTGGCTTCCGGCGCGGCACCGCCTGAATAAGTGACGCGCGAGGGGCGAGCGCGGGCCAAGGCGCTCCACGGCCTCCTGAATTCTCGAAACTACTCAGTTCATAAATAATCTAAGATATT
Organism: Teleogryllus occipitalis; assembly: GCA_011170035.1. Classification (NCBI taxonomy): domain Eukaryota; kingdom Metazoa; phylum Arthropoda; class Insecta; order Orthoptera; family Gryllidae; genus Teleogryllus; species Teleogryllus occipitalis. Next base: position 6,989 of record BLKR01004158.1, read on the forward strand.
CACTCTCCGTAATTCTGTTTTACCTCCTACTTTACAAAATCAAAATTTTATTCCTTGATTGTCCAAACATTTTTCAATTAAATATCTTGACATAGAAATGGATATGAAATTAACCTGGAACGAACATATGAAAAAATATGATAAATAAAATTAATGTCGAAATCTCAAAATTCAATCCTATTATAAACTGAACGTCTCCTCTCAATTATTACTCCGCAATATTTCTTTATTAATCAATTATAAGGCACCTCATTTTATGTATGATTGCCCAATTTGGTCAACAGCTGCTCATATTCACATTAATGAAATTCAGTTCTTTATTCCTAATCATCAGAGACATTTTGAATTCTTTTGAAAAGAAAATGAAGATCAAATTAAAATGAAAAAAAAACTTTTTTTTTGTTCTCTAAAAGATTTCCGGGCAAAATCATTTAACTAAGACCTTTCATTTCATTTCCTTGCAGAATTAAATCTAGATTTCCAAAAGATTGATTTAGACCCCCATAAAATTAATCAATATATGAATCATATTAAAATATTGAATATTGATTTAAAATAAATACCGTCCATCGTCAAATCGTATTTTATAAGAAATCAACAAAATCTATTAGTTACAATGCTGATTTTTGGTAAGATGAATTGTGATATCTCTTCTCTACACAGAAAATTGTTTATTTTATATAATATTTTCTGGAACACATTTTCAGTTAATTTTTTCTATAATTAATAGTTTTCATTATTACAAAAGACTGTACTTATATATCGGTCCCATCAATTCATTTCATTCGGGGAAATATTTACTGGAATGTTTACAGTGTGTTCCTGAGAAAAAAACTACTGAAATGTTAATAAAATAATGCATTCTAATATTTAATTAAATTTTATATTTCGATACCGAAAGATACGTTATGATTGCATTTGCTACATACAATATGTGGCTGAACCATGGGCACAGATGTGCCGGCGGTTGTGCTAGTCTCGCCCGTCAAAATAACACTTGATTTGGTTAAATGGCTCGTTGCAGCGTCGGGAATCCCCGGGAGAGCTTTCGATGTGACAGGCGGGCTAGCCAAATAGATTTACGCCCATAATTTCGAATCTTATTTATGGTTCGTTTACCGATTTATGAGGAGCGCGCAAACAACTACTAACTGAATACCGGAACAAGGCGCTGTACATTTTTCGAGAAGCGAGTGACGTCAGTTCAGGAGGTAGTGTGAAAAAATGTTTTTTTTATCTCGTAAATTACAGCAGGCCAACACTTTTCGAAAAGGTGCTAATTTTCTATAGACTGACGTTCGAAGCGACAAATAGACAGCAATTTCATCCTACACAATGACATTTTACTTCAGTGCTGCATCTCGTTGTCATATAAATAAACACACTTCTCATGACGCGACAGTCCGTAAATGGATTGGGCTTCGGGAATCTTCAAATTTAATCTAATTATTTATCCATTTGAAATTGAATGTCTTGCTCGTCATATCTTAAATTATACAAAGCCCTGAAGAGAGTAAAATGTATATATTTCCTGCGAATAATAATTTCATTATTTCGTGTGTTTTTTTCCTTCGAAAAAATGTGTCCTTTAAAATTTTGTTATTTCGTTTCATTCTTTCGTAGGAATGTTGAAATAAGAACCGGTTCATAACCTTCCGAATTCCTGCGGCCTATTCGAAATTTCAATCTGCAGCCCTCTTTCGAGAATCTGAACATTTTCCTCGCGTCCAAAAAATTAATACATTTTCTTTCTATTATCTGCGGCCGCGTTTTTCGTTCTTCGGCAAGTCTCTCGTAGTCTGAAATTCCAGAAAAATCATTTTCTTCGCTGCAGACTCCTGTGAATGTCGTCCTTTTACGGCGGTAGATGTAAACTTCGTGATACGATTCTCTTAAAAAGCGTTGGAAGGAGAGAAGTTTTTTAAACGCGCGCATTCTGCTCCAGTCTGGCGCTCAAAGGCGAGTGTCTCGTTTCGGGAGTGCCCCAGGGCTTCCATCATCTCTCGTATTGAACGGCGTTGCTCGGCGCGCGCGGCGTCTGCGGTGGCGGAGGCGGCGGCGGCGAGCACACCGCCACCGACGACCGGCCCTCTCCATTTAAGCGACGCGACGCGACACGAGGCGACGGGTGGATGAAGCGGAACCAACACCACCTCACGGCCGCCACCCGTCGCGCTCCCGTCGCAGCCCCTCCGGCCCTGCCCGGCGCCGCGCCGCTGCTGCCATCTAGAGGCCCGGCCGGTGATTAATCACCGGTGCGGCGCTCACATGTCATTTTTCTGAATCGCCGTCCCCCCCAACCCCACCCCAGCCGCCCGGCACCTTGCTCTCCGCTGTATTGGAAGCGCCCCCCCCCCCGCGCCTCGCTGTCCAATGAATATACGCGGGGGGTGGGGTGGGGGATGCTTCGCTTCCCGCCCCTCCGTCCCGAGCGGCGGCGCTTCTGGGATTGAAAAACAAAACAGAAACGCCCCGCGTGATCGCCACACAAATCACGGGTTATCATCCCGTCCTGCCTCCGCCGCTCCGTTCGAAATGATGTGAACCTCCAACCGACCGCGGACCGACTGTCCGTTGTCCCCGCCCCGCCCCGCGCATCGCGTTGCCAACCTGGCGAAGGTAAACGTGTTGTCAGCGGCGTTGTGCGAGTAAGTCGCGAGCCGACGGGAACACGGCGCGGAGGGCTCGTGAGCGCTGGTAAGGAGCTTAATGGCTTTATCATCATGCGCCGCAGGCCGCGCGCGACCGCGCATGCGCCGAGGGCTGCCGCGCGCAGCGAGTTGGCAGCGCGTTGGGCGCCAGCAGACGCCGCGCTGTGCCCATGGCCACGGACAGCCGAGCTGCGGGACGCGTAACGGCTTGCGTCATGGAGGGGAAATGAATGAATGCGAATTGTTAAGATGAGCATATTATTAAGCTGTTGTTGAGTTCAGCACTAAGCAACTTGCAAGCCTAAGTTATTGAATTAGTATATTTGAATATAAATGATACGTAGTGGCTTGCCATTGGCTAGTAATAGGGTGTATCCTATTAGTCATCTTCCGGTTCAGTGGTGGGAAAGTGATTTTTTTTTTCGGATACTTTTAGAATATTCTAAAAACTTTTTTGGGGATAAGCCTTCTTCAGAGGTAATAAATATATCTTTGTATTCCTAGTCAAGGCGAATAAATTGGAGCTGTTTTAAACTAATGCTTGTAGGGTATTCTATATGATTCTAAAAAACGTTTAGTCGGGAAGGGGGCTCATGGTGCTTTCTGTGTCAAACGCTGTAAATTACCATATTGCCAGGCTGGCATAAAGTGAATTATTCACATGTGATTCTTCAAATTGTCGGTAATGAAACCTAATTTAACAACGAAATATGAACATTTTTCAAATGGTACCTCTTCAAATAATTTTGTATGTTCCTATAAATGGACGAGAATCGGTGAGCCTGGTCTGTGTATTATATTTAAAATTTCTTTGAATTGTGGACTTGCAAAGCACATATTATTGACATGAAAATATCCACCGTACTCTTGTCACTCCAGTCTGTCAGTATTTTATTATTTACTATATTCGATTTTACTATTTACGACCACGTAAATATTAACAAATCACTTAGAACATCTGTTTTTAATCAATACCTGTTATAAAATTTCTTAGTATTAGTATATACTTATATGTGATGAAATTAAAAAAGTATACATCCAGTAAGAACTTAATAAAAATTAAAGTAAATCATATTTTTATTTTAAAAAATCATGTTTAGTCCATTCTCTCTCTCTCTCTCTCTCTCTCTCTCTATATATATATATATATATATATATATATATATATATATATATATATATATATATATATGGGCTATGTGTTTATAGTTGTTGCAACACAACTCTGCTACGCCTTGGGCAACTTCTAACTTCGCACACATATCCATTACATCGCGAAGAATAGTACTAAGGATGTACGACGCCTCACGCATCTCGGAGGGGGCATTTACAAACAAAGCCTTAATGCACCTAACGTAGAACATCCCGTAAACCACCTTATGTAGTGGTCGTGCGGTTAGTGGTTCCAGACCGTGGGAGTACAAAGAATTTAATAAACTACAAGCAAGGTTTAAATTTGAAAAAATGCAACGGAAGGGAATAGCCTCGCCGCATATCACCCGGAATTTCTCGTTCAGATTACGGAAACCAGCAGTCGTCGTGCGTCTTTAAAACTCTTAATTTCTCGAAAATTTTGTTATGTAACATATGGCGATATGCATATTTATGAACTCGTCTCTTCACGCTTGTTATGATGAGCTAAAACAATCTATAGGGTTCCATTTAAAAAATCAAAGTTGGATCAATATCTCTGCAATAAAAAATGCAATAGAATAATATTATGCATGACTATATGTGCACCTTGCATATAGTAGTTTTAGTGAAAACCGCATCTCAGCAACTGCAACGGTTCAGGAGAAAATTGAAGGGAACATCTTAGGTGGGCCACACGGTGTGTATGTATGTGTGTGTATATATATATATATATATATATATATATATATATATATATATATATATATATATATATATATATTCCAACTGAATATCGTACGTCTAAATTATAGTCATGATATTTTATTTTGCAAGTCTGATAGGCCGCCTATACAGGATTTGGGCAGTGCAATTTTACGTACGCGATTATTTATAATTTCCGATGTGGAATTCGACAAAGAACTTCTCTCTATGCTCAGAATTTATGATACTTACTTTGTAAATAATATGTGCTAGTATATTGTGCCACATTACACGGATACAGCATATAGCAATTGTTACACAAAATCACAAACTCGAAAGATTAACAGAATATTACTCCTCCCTCATTGTGGTTTCACATCTTGTATTTTTCTATCTCCCTCCTGAATGCATGCATAGCCATTGACTCCCTTAAAAATATTAACTTAATTCTTAAAATTACACAGGACTTGTTCTCCCTATTTTTTGACAAGATTCCCCATTTTTTACTTTGCTGTTGCAGCAAATCGGCACTCTTGACCGTCGCTCCTGGTTCGTTTCATCTCGACCTTGCTATTTTTCCACACAAAATGTCCGTGTTTTATACGCACACTCAGATTTTCAAGTTTACTTCCAAAATTCCCTAATAACTTGAGCCGAACATTCCTTCCTAATTGATGACGCAATCATCCACGTTTACCACTATCGCGTCAAAATCACAAGGCCCGTCTTCACTTCATTAATAATGAACAAATCACCCTGCATCTTTTCTACTTCCGAACATCACCGGATCTACGACTCGTCTGCTTCTTCATTCATCCTCCGCGCCTGTCAACTGCTTTTAGAATATTGCGCACTAGCACCTCAAAACGTTTCTACCGCGCATTTCTTTCGATAACTTGAATATTATCAAAATTCCCATTGGTTCTCGTCGAAACATTTTATTAAATTATTTTCATTCCCCCACGGAATTTGCTCACGTGTCTATTGTGTTACTTAAATCTGTTATAATATTATTTTCCCCGTTGTTGTTTCCATGCACATTTTCTTATATTACTGTTTAAATGTTCAGGTCTTTGTATTCGTTCCTGACTAAATTGCTTCTATCGCCATATTTTCTTTCGTTTACATTTATTGCCACTTACAATATTTCCAAATTTTTGTTCATTCACAACCAAAGACACCGTAATAACTCAAATTATTACAAACGAAGGATGCCTTGCGTCATAGTTTGAGTAAGAAATACTTCATAAACATCATCAATGATCTTGAAAATCATAAAACAGTTGATACCTACCAATCATCAGCGGACCTCTTAAGCTCCTCTTGTGGGTGGTAGTAGTAGCATAGACTAAAGAGGTAATCTTTACTCTATGGTAATAGGGCTAAAATAATGTGAAAACCAGGCTATCAGCATTAACAGCGAAGAATACAATAGGAAGGAAAAGTGATGTTTGTCGATTCAGGGAGAATGGGAAACAGAAGATTTACTAGAATCGATTCCTTGAAGAAGAAGAAGAAGAAGAAGAAGAAGAAGAAGAAGAAGAAGAAGAAAAAGAAGAAAAAGAAAGAAATTAGTTGACAGTCTTCAATATGGGACTTATTGAAAGGGCTAAAAATCTTCTCTTAATGTCGCAGTGAAAAATGCAGCTTTAAGAAATCCACGTTTACTTTCAACAACAAAAAGAAAAAGAAATTAATCTTTTTCTTGCGAAGAACATGGCTGTGAATGGAAAACGGCGAGCGGGAGCGGTATCGGTGGTGAAGTGCTGAGACGAGGAACGGCGTGGCGCGGCGCGGCGCGCCTGGGCGGCCGGGGCGGTGCCGGTGAAGTCGCATGTCGCGAGTAATTACAACTCAGCCGTGGAGGGGGAAGAGGAAGGAGAGGGGGTAGCCTCTAGTCTGAAGCTCAGCACAATCTCGGAGCTTCTCGCAGCGCCTTGCGTTGCCTCGCGCCGCCACCCGCGCTCACCCGCCCTGGCGCTGCCGCCCTTTGCTTGGGTCTTCGCTTTTAGGCCTGCTCCACGTCTCCTCAGAGCTCCCTCATTTTCAGTTTCAATTTTAACCTTTTTCTAAATATTGTTAGTATTGACGGAGAGATTGGAAGAGTCAATAAGATAAATCATTATTCATCGATTGGTTACAAAAATTAAGCCATCCAAATCCAACTCGCGTTATGTTTCACTGAAAAGTGCGCAACCTTCCTTTATAAAATGCGTACGAGGATACAATTCCATTTGTCGACCCAGAAATACTCATAGTACTATCCCGCTGTCTCCTCAGACGCTAAATTAAATTGGAAAGCTCACATGAATAAGACCGCCCTGACAGTAAAAAAGAAACTTTCCTAATTAATATTCCTTGGTAAATTATAAATCTTCATTGCAAGTGACAAGTGCCTCTTTATATATAAACCCATTTTCAGATCATCTACATTGGTAGCCAAATGTATCAGAGCGTCTGTACCCAAATTTAATATCAGTAACCATTCAAAATAAATCTCTTAGGTATATAATAAATACTAGTTAATTCCCAGGGACTGAAATGATCGTTAATCTTTTAAAAATTTCGTGTCATCCGATTGTTATATAAAATCACATTACTATGTTTATTTGGCGATATCAAAATTTTATTCGTTGGACGACGAATTTCGTGTTATGGGGGCTTGTCCTAACGAGGGTTTACTAGATCATAAAAGCCTCTTGGTATATTTATAACAAAAAATTTAACAACAAACTTTCTTATTTCATGCGTGCTGAATGAGGAAGCTCCATTGCACTATGTAACAAATTAATTTTTTTAAATCTGTTGTGCGGGTGTCGATTTTGGACTCCCTGCGCTCTGCCTGACACGCAACGATTCACGAACCCTCTGACCGGGTGGGTCGCGGGTGGCAGCTTTTCTCACTTCCTTATCTAAAGAGGTCCTTTTATTTGGGAGAAACACGTTCATTGCCAATCCAATGAATTTATGATGTACACTTTTAAATCACAAATTAATGAATAAAATTCGTTATGCGCCAGCACACCATACTTTCTGTATTATTTTAATATGTTGCAATGCCCACACTTCAGCCATTACTTCAAAATTCCTAACCATACGAAGGGCAATCGTTTCTAAGAAAAAAAACGTTTTGTTTTTTTTCGAAAAATTTAAGTTTAAATGAGTACAGATTTCGGCCCATGAATGTAGCGTATTGTGCTGAATTTTTGTAGAAAAATTAAAGCAAAACCATGAACAAAAAATAATTCTCCGGGCTGGGATTTGAGCTCGAGCGTTTAGGTTTTCAGAGCAGGAATATTACTCCTGCACTTTGCTTTCGAAAATATGTTAACTTTTGCAGATTTCGAAATTGTGTTTAACTTTTGCAGATTTCGAAATTTTGGACGTTTTACTGATAATCAAGCCAGTTTTTCAGGTTAAAAGTATCAGGTTATCAGGTTAAAAGTAAAACTTTTTTTAACTATGCGAGCAAAAAGAAGAAAAAAGTAAGAAAAATTTGACTAACTGGCGGACAGACAGGCACATTTGAATAAAGAATGGTAATTGTAGCCTCCTAATATGCGGACTAATTTATGAATCATATTTTCAAATGTCTTGAAATATTTATAGTGACTTCGAAATGTCTCGTTGTGTAGTTGTCATTGATTCATCTGAGTTTGATAACAGTAGTTATAATAGGGAATTGATGCACTCTTTTATTTTCATCTCATGTGATTTTCATTCTAATATTTTTTGTTTCCAGGCGAACATTTATGCGTTTATAGAAAATAATTCATTTAATTTACAACCGTTTGTCTATATTGATTATGGATTCATTTAACACTTCTCTTCAGTTTTGTGCAATTTTAATGTCATTAATAACGAATAATTTGAATGTCACAAATAACTGAAAGTCTAAAAATATTAAATAGGTGAGGCACAGTTTCTTCGAGTGCATTTTTGTAAGGCGACCTAATCACCACGTTTGAGATGCCGACCATTTGTGGAATTTTGTAGAGTACCCTTGTTTCTTCTACCGTTTGTTCAAACATACGAGTATCTTTATAATTCAACATTTCTCATTATAGTGGGTCCATTAACAAGTAACGTATTTCTGTGTGCTCAACAACTTGTGTGACTCACTTTCTTAATCCTACAATCAAAGGTAAATAGTCCATTCACAACTCTTGAAGAGAGTGATGTAAAAATGAAGTTTAGCTTTCATTGTATCAAATTGAAAGATTTTAATATCGTTCAGCAAAGATATGTTATAATTTCTGTTCAACTTTTAGTGATGTTTTGTGATGCAATTCGTACTTTGAATGTTTCTACAATTTTTAGAAGCCCTCACTGAACATACCTCATGGAATTTAGTTACAATAAAAATACTGTGAAAACTAGTTTAGTCGGGAATTAAATTCAACTCCTAATTCCCCTCAGCATACTTTGTTGTGTACACTCCTTTGTTTCCCTTTTGCGGTCGTCGTATTTCTTCCTTAGTGGAGTAAGAGGCAATGGTCCTTGTTGCATTGAATTCAATCAACCCTTTCCGCCAGGTATTTGCACTGAAAGTTGCAATGCAATTCCTGTGTAATTGGAAGTGAATTTTTCATGGCAGGGGGCCGCGTGCCTCGTTCTCGGACGGAGAATTCTCCGCTCCTTTCAGCCGCCGCGGCCCAGTTCGGGGCGAACATCCCCCGCCAGGGAAGCGAGTTCATCCCCCCCCCCACTCCGTCTTCGCGCACGGTGAGGAAGGCACCTGGCAACTTACCCTCGGCGTCTAATGGCGTTGATGACCGCACTCCTGCCACCTCATCGTTCTCACCTCCATCATTTAAACTTTGTTTTTCACTAATGACTCGTTCATTAAACTGGCGGCTTCGGTGGTATAAGGGTTAGCGTATCGGGCTGTTGTACCCAAGTTTGCCGGTTGAAGCCCGATCGAAGCCGTCTATTTTTAAAGGCGAAAAAATCCTGCGTACGTCTTCCTTCGGAGGTGAAGTAAAGCCGTCTGTCTCATGTTGTAGATTTACTGCTTCTGCTAAAACATCCTCAAGCCTAAAATAATCTCTGAACTAAATTCAAATCTCTTGTTTCGTCGCCCGACTGATACCTACTTTCTCCGCAAGGTGGTTCACCACCTTGAGGTGAGGAGCGTAGAGAAATTTGTGTGGTCAGAGGAAGAGTGGGCGTGATGGCTTGAGTCTCGCCACGTAAAATAAGGCATGAATTGAATTGAAAAATTGAATAACCCTGCATCGACTGCTCGTATAGCTGATATTCTTCTTACTTCCTATCTTGTGGAAGACCGGTTTTTCGGAGTCCTGGCTCCACTTTGGGGTGACGCTCCCATGCCTGACAGCTTGGTAAAACACTAAAGGCCCAGGTACTTGCTCCAGGCAAGGCCAACCCACCTGCTTTCGCGCAGGGCTCTGAAACTCACACATCTCTTACTCCATACCGCCTTGCGAACTTACCTACAATCTCCAAAATTATTTTCTTGGCACTGTTTTATCTGGGAGCCTTTATTTTGTGAGGATTATGAACTTGTTGTTTGGATGTTGAACTTCAAGTTACTTATAAGTAACAAGTTTCTTGGCAGTTACCATATAAGGCACCTACCCATTTCTTCGTTTTCCGCGTTCCCGACTGCGTCCACCCAAATGTTGAGACGCAGTCGCCTCTGCCCGTCGTCTTCTGCTGTGATGGCTCAGCCTTACGGCGACGCCTGGCGGATCCAGGGAGCCCGCTCACTGTGGGTCAGCGGCGGGCTCAATGGAGCCGGCAAATGCGAAATCATTGTCGCTCCCCTCCCCTCCCCTCCATTCCCCGCCTGCCTCGAGCCTCGCACGTTCTTTTCCTCCCCCGCGGCGAGGCGAGGCGAGGCAAAGCGAAGTCGAGAAATTCTTGTACGGCCCTTTATAATTTTACGAGGGAAGTTTTTCCCTTGCCGACTCCTCCGCGGGGGAGGCCACTGCGTGAGTAGGCGAGCCAAGTACTAATGCACTTCCGGTGCGGTCGCGGGGGGGGGGGAGAGGCTCCCCGCTACCCGTGGCGCAGTCTGGGGGAGGGAATCAAAAGGTCGTTGTGGTTCCGCTTTTTGCCCCTTTCCGTGCCTTTGTGAAATGGAAGGCGGTGTGCTGTTGTGGATGTGCAACTAGTTATATTCAGTGTGGTTAAACTTTCGTAGTTCAAATACTGGCGTGTAAAAATAAAAATAAAAATATAAAGTACCGGTAATTAAATCGAAGTTTTAGACAGGTTGATTATAGTGATTTCATCATGTTGTTATCATAATATTACTATACATAACGTTACCATGAAGATGTGTATTCCGGTTTTCACTTCGGCAGTGTTTAAGAGATTTAATTCGTATATCTGCACTTTTCAATTTACTTAATGTGTCAATGATACGTAGACATTTTTGAATAGGTATTCTAATATTTTTGTGGGTCGAGGAGACTGAGTATGTAGCAGATGGTAAGAGCGCAGTCATCTCAGTTCCTCATCCTTGTTCAGAGCGCAATTATCTCATTTTCAGAGCGTGTATGATTATTCAACTGTGAATGTTTTTCTTATATATTTACAGCTTGTGTGGAGTTGTATTTAGTTCATGTTTTATGCATACAAATCTATATCTTTTGAGAACGATAGGTTTCATCCTGGTGAATTGAACTTTAACTAAAACAAGTGAGTTGTATTATATCGACTGTCATCACATGTACGAAATCGATATTACATAAAGTGGCCAGTCGGTCAGATTAAAGCAGGTTGTCGCCTCATCCTTTTGACAAGTTAAGTAGTCCATCGGTAATTAATTTGTCTCGTCCTCCAAAGGAATGCAGCCCTTGTCGAAAGTGTTCACTCGTTGGCCTCTAATGTATAGTTTATCGACGGAGTCATAAAACGCCCCTGATCAAGCTGCCCGCCGCTCGCCTCTGCTGTTCGGGTTGCATTGTGGAGGCAGCCACTGCACGACTCCTAGTTCATGCTTCGTGTTCATTTTGAAAATACAGCGAGTGACGAATAATTGCCAACTTCGATAAACCGTTACTGGAATGAATGAATAGAATGAATGCCTTATTTTACGTGGCGAGACTCAGGCCATGAGGCCTGCTCTTCCGTCTCACCACCCAAATTTCGTTACGCTCCTTTCACCTACTAGGGGAGATAGAAGGTATTACTTAGGCGACGAAACAGGCAAATTTGAATTTAGCTCAGAGGCTTCATTTAGTCTTGAGTATCTTTTACATGCAGTAAATCTACTAACATGGGACATCCGGCTTTACTTCCCCTCCGAAGGAAGGCGTACGTAGGGTTTTTTCGCCCTTAAAAATTCACGGCTTCCATCGAGTTTGAACCCGCGAACTTGGGTATAACAGCCCGATAGACTAACCGTTACACGCAGCCGCTACCGTTGTACCTACAATCAAATATATCGTTCAGAGGACGTCAGGCGGTAGGTTCCTGTCTGAATAATTGTTAGCCAGGACCCATGGAGTGGTCTTCCATTAACTATCCTGACTAAACATTGGGCAAGGAGCTTTCGAAGACGTTTTCGATCATTGCCCCATCGTGGATGATGATGCCTGCTGCGTGTGTGTGCAGGCGAAACGTCTGGGAGACTTATGAATGCAACCACACCAACGCCAGTCAGCTCGGCGAACAATTAAACACATGCTCACGTATGTTTAACTATAATATGGTGTGTTCGCTGAGATTTGGTGTTTGTAAAGTCCTGGGCTGCGGAAAGAGGTGCGTGTGGTGCGAATGGGTTCGAGGCGGGCTTACATCGATTGCATCCCGCGACCAACTTTATTTATTCCTTTATTTATTTTACGTCAAAAAAAACAGTTAAAAACTGCGTATGACGTGCTATGGGGAAAAATGAATTGTGTGCACATTTTCAAAATTCTGTGATCCCTACACTAAGTCATATACAACTTAAATTTTGAATTCTTGAATTTTTGAAAGGGAGAAAAAAAAACTCCCATGTAATAAAATCTATTTTTAAGGATAAACAAGCAATAAATTTGGAAAGGGAGAAAAAAAAACAAAAAAAACTCCCATGTAAAAAATCTATTTTCAAGGGTAAATAAGCAATAAATTTTGAATTTTGAAAGGGAGAAAAAAACAACAAAAAAACTCCCATGTAAACTTTTCCTACACCGTTTGAAATCTCCCCAAAAAGGCACAGCTCGGCTCCATCCCATTTTAGAATAGAATAGAAGATTTATTTAGCTACTTAAGATTACATAGAATACTTCCGGTGGTAACGTTTTCTAAAGAATTACTAAAAATACGCAAAACAAACATCAAACAACATTAAAATATTTACATGTTACCAAATACAATTTTACAAATTTAATCTATTAACCATATTTACTTAGTCTACTTTTAAAATTTTTGACATTCTGAGGGAAAGTCTCCAGCACTGCTGGAGGTAATTTGTTCCAATTTTGTATCGTTCTGTTTACAAATGAGAATTTACCTACATGTGTTCTCTGTTTTCTTTGCCGAATTTTGAAATCATGATCCTTCCGCGCGACGTAAGTTGGCTTTGATAGTCTTTCCCGTACTTCACCCCACGGACGATCCCCTCTTATTGATTTGAATAATGCACAAAGACGCGATTTCTCTCTGCGTTTTTCGTCCTTAGTATTCCATTTCATTTCCTTAGTCCTTCCATTTTCCTCCTTAGTATGAGGATTGATTTCTACCTGTGGTCTGTTTAGAATCACATTCATTGATTATAATTTTTCCATATCTGTCTGTTTTCAAGAAATATTTCCACGTTCTTTTAGGGCACTTCCAACGGTGAAAACAATCGCTTAGAAGTTTGTGGAAAGAAAAATTGAAACCTCCTCTCCCGATCATCTTCTTGCCTCACTGATTTGACGTATACAATTCTGAAGATTCTGCCATGTTCAGCTGTGTTTGAAGTCTTCTCTGGACTGGCGCGAAAACATCTATTTGCGCCACGTATGAATAAAAAAAAGCAGGGAACTCCTTGTGGAACACTGGATGAGAAAACCTAGATGCAGACAGGTTGTGCCTTCACAGGTAACGAAAAATGAAAGGGGATGCGGGACGGGGGTGAGGGATGCAGTCGGACGATTCCCGTCGAGGGCAGCAGACGCAGCGCAGACCGGGCCTGCTCGCGGGGCCTGCGGCAGCGCCGCCGACAAGCGCATGTATAAAATATCGGGCGGGCGCGGGCGGGTTGGCGGGCGTGTAGCGGCGCGCTCGGGGGCTCATCCGTCTTCGTTAGCGGCGCCGAGCGTTCGCCGCCGGGGGTGTCCACCCCCGCCTCTACCCCGCCCAGCCCAGCCCCTCCCCTCCCCTCCCCTCCCCTCCCCTCCCCTCCCCTCCCCCGCGCTCAACGCTGCGGCGGTCGCGGGAAATTTTCCTCCGCCGCGCCGACTAGGGTTTATTCAACTTCGCATTCACTTGTTCCCCAAACAGCGAAAGGTTGTGCTGTAAACTAGTGTTTGGAATATCTCGGGACGATTCCTGAGCAACATTGGCAAAATCCCGTTCAAACCCTCCCAAGTCAACATGTCTTGCGTAAACGTTTTTCTTGGTGTGTGTATTTCTTTTCTCATGGCGTATTTCATTTATATTCAATTCATGGTACACCTGTCTTAGGTTACAAGGTTTGCTCTGCAATTTGTACGCCCAGCTCTGAATTGTAAATATTTAAACTTCCAGCTTCAAAACCTTTTTTATTTATTTGTAACAGCAACTAATCCTATTGTGTAAAATGTAGGTTATGGGATTTTCAATTGTGATGAAATTTAATTAGCGTTGCATTTCTCAATTTTAGTTCTTTGTTCATCAGCTCCGAAAAGGAAATTCCTGTCTTAACACGGAGCTATGAAAAAAGAGGGAATCTGATAAATAGACCGGGCTACTTATAAAACCGTATATTAGTAAAATTTGTGAATCAAAAGAGTAGATACACCATGTATTTAGATGATGACTTTTAGTTATTATTCTTGAAGTACGCATGTCGGGGTACTTATTAAAATCATCTTTGGATACGAAAGGGAATGAATTCTATTTGCAATTTAAAGGAGTGCGTATGCTTCCGCAGCGGGGGTCGGTATCATCTTCGCTGTCCACCAGACGCCGCGTTCTAGGTACAGATGCCAACGTTGTGACCATAATTCTGCGATCTTCCTCAGGGCGAAATGGGGCGTAGTCGTTTTGTGGCTTCCAAACAGCAGGAAACTGTTCATGATGGCTAAGCCATCGGAAGCTGCTTTAGAATTAAACATTGTTGGCAATGACATCATCTTGAATTATGTAATTGTAAATGCCAACGACAATTCACCGCTAAACCAATACGAAGTACCCTATCCAAGTAGATATAATCTAGAAATATTCTCAGCCCCACTTCACCCGTCCAGCTCCGACCTAAGGTGTTTCAAAAAGACTTTCTTGCCAAATAGTGCAAAGATATGCCCAAGAATCATGGTCTTCTAATCTTGTATTTAATGTAAGAAGTAAAATTTTATTGATACGACTCGCATGGTGTATTGAAAATAATGAATAGAAATACTATAGAAACAATTAATCTTCCTTAATTTATAATTCTATATTGTGGAAGAATGTTTGTATTTTCTTTCACGGAATTCCACAAGGTATCTAGTGAATCTATCTAAATGAAAACGTGTAGCTGTCATGGAAAATCATTTTCAATAACTGTAATTGATATTTGTAGTAATCACTATTTTTCTACCCGAAATATGAGTGTGAAGAATTCTGAAGAATTAACAGTATGTATTCTCTTTAATTACGTGAAACTTCTTTGTAAATTAGAGCTTGACAGAATGTAGGATTGACACATTTCAAAACAGCTTTCCGATTACAAATTTCAAAGAAGAAACAATATGGGACTCGCAAAAAACACGAAATGATAGGTTTTAAATCCTGTACTAAAATACTGGATGCCCAAACAAACAGTTTGGTTTAATCCCAGGTGATAATGATTCACTGTTATCGTAAGCGACCCTTTTGCAAAACGGTTCTCCGAATCTACATCTTTTTTCATTTTGAAGGTGAAAACAACATATGCGAAATCAACAATCAGCGTGAATGGTTATACAAGTATCGTGCCTCGCCAGCTGTTGAGTTCCATTACGCGTTGTTGCCTGATACACATTGAGTAGTCATTTCTTTGGCGTGGCTACCGCATTTTCTATGCCCCTTTATCGAGCACACATCCATTGCGGTCGCATCACTTCAACATAGTTCATCCCAACCCCAGCGAGTGTTTATGTCGCGGTGGGCGTCACCGGCGGAGCGTCCGTCCCCGCAGCGCCACTCCTCCGGAGGACAATGACGCCCCGCGCTGTCCCGCCCCGCCCCGCCCCGCCCCGCCCCGTCCCGCCCCGCCCCGCCCCGTCCCGCCCCGCCCCGCGCCGCCCCGCTCCGTCCCGCCCTGCCCCGCGCCGCCCCGCGCCGCCCCGCGCCGCCCCGCGCCGCCCCGCGCCGCCCCGCCCCGCCCCGCGCCGCCCCGCGCCGCCCCGCGCCGCCCCGCGCCGCCCCGCCCCGCCCCGCCGCGCCAAACTCGGTCGCGAGCGGCGTTAACAAGTTGGACGACCGGAAGTTGGACCGGGACACCACGCAGCTGTTCTTCTGCTGCCGCCGCCCCCTGCAGCCCCCTCGAGCTTCGGTCGCTCGGCCCGTCACCTCCGCTTCGCTTCCATCCCTCTGCGGGGCCGCTCCTCGCCCAGCGCAAAGGGGCGCCTGCGCTAAAACCCTTACCCCGCCGCTGCTGCGGACACCGCCCGCGGCTACTGCCCCCCCAACTTTGCGCGCTGATCGAAGCTCCGTGTCCGTTTAAAATCCAGTTGCCGAAGCCCGCCCCCCGCCCCCGCACCCTTTCCCGCTTCTCCATGCTACGCACTTCCCGCTGCCTCGCGATCAGGCGACACTGGTGAGATTTGATCTTGGTCTAGCCACAGTGTGTGTGAGGGATAAATGGGTAATTTGTTGATTTCTCGTGTGGATCATTCTTCTTGTATACATATTAAAGGACTTGTGTAAATAACTTTAGTACCCCTTTGATCTGCATTATTATTATTATTATTATTATTATTATTATTATTATTATTATGTTGTGATTACTGTTCTTATAATGATTGATTAATAGATTGAACTGCGCCGTGTAGAACGTTTTCCACCTGATATATTTTCTCTCTTTCAGGTGAGTCGTGCTTCACGAATCGGGTCTCTGCGACACTCGCGCACAATGGGCAGTGTTCGGGTAAGTAAGAGTTGCTTCACTTCAGTGTTTCAGATGTTTATTATTATTATTATTGTCATTCTTTTAATTCACGATTAAAGATGTTGTGAGTCGGTTGAATATAAAATATACTCTGGTTGCAAGTAGCTTCCCAAGGAGCAGACCTAGGGACTGGCGGTGCCTCTACATTACAATGCGCAAAATATGGGCTGTTTCCAATAAAGGAAAGTCTTGCACATCCCAGTCTTTTAAATAATTTGGGAGTTTAGCCAATTTCTTACGAAATTTTCTTACACAAAATCCCAGAGCTCTGGTAACTATCGAGACGACCTATGCTTTTACGACTTACATTCGGCTGATCACGATTTCCTAACTCTTGTATTTACGACGTATTATTATTATTATTATTATTATTATTATTATTATCATTATTATTATTATTATTATTATTATTCGTTTTCCTCGTCTCGAAATATCTTTCAAAACCATTTTAAACATACGTGCTACAAATTATCGACAATTTCCCGGCTTTTGTGGAATGCACGCGGTCTGAAAACAGTGACCTCGTTTACATCGTCAGTGATTATGCTTGGGGTGCTATGTAAGTAATTTTGGGGGCTCGCGGATTTGCATTAAAATATTACGGGGCGCCGTAATCCAGGAACAAAAAGGGGCGCGGCGCAGGCGAGCGAGCGCCCCCGCCCCCGCCCCCGCTGGCTCGCTGCAGCGACTTGGCAACGGCGCAGCGCGCGTTTTTACCGCGCGCGTTAATAATTTAAGCCCGCGCAGCGCTCGCACATCCGCCTTCCGGCGCGGGGGTGGGGGAGAGGGAGGGGCGGGGCTCAGCGGGGGAGGGGCGCGCTGACACAGAGAGGAGGTCGGGTGGTGGCTCGCTCGCTGAAGAAAAGTGGGCGACCGAAGACCTGTCGGATAGCTAAGAAGGGTCTACTGTAAAACTGAATGTGGAATGAAAGGAGTTGCGGGTAAGATTGAAGGGAAAACCCGAGGTAGTGGAGAGCGTTTTTTTTTTTTCTAGTGTTGTAACCGTGACATCGTGTGCACGACCGTACTTGGTACAACGGGTACTACGTCTTTCTGGAGAATTATGTAAGAGTTATTATAATGTCGATAATTTTATGTGATATGTTCATAATGTTTTCCCTTTGCGGAAAATACTCATGCTTTAAGCGGGATTCGAATCCACAATCCTAGCGATAGGCGGTTGCTCACAAAGTCATCTACGCCATTTATGTGGACAACGTAATATATTGATTCAGTGGTGAGTTGTAGTTGACATTCACATAATTGAAATTATTGAAGGCGTTGTCATATTATTGTAATATTGTTGACAATGACAACGCCTTCAATAATTTCAACAACGTAATATACCTGATTAATTCATGATTGGCTAATTTTTCTTTTGGTTGATTTACACCTTTTTGCCTCTCCTTAGCATTATGATTATATAATATTAGATAGTGTATAGATATGGGTATTATCCCGTACGTGGTAATTTGTATTTGTCTCTCACGTCACAAACAATTTGAAAGTAGCGACTGACTTTGCTCAGGGCAACAACTGTTGCCAATGATTAACAGATTGAGTTAAATCTTCAGAAAGGTCAACGAAAGAACTGTGGAATAAAAAGTTATGGCTTTCAGCCAAAGACGCAGAGACGGCCTGACACCGACGCTAAATCCAACTATCTATCCGGCACGGAAATTTCAAGAAAAATGTTAATCCATATTACATAATCAGAAAAGAAAGTATGTGGAACAAAAAAGTAAACATTAGATAGAGATGATGTTGTAAGTTCAAATATTTTAAAACATTTTGAGTGGCTCTTTTTGGTGGGTTCGGCGCTAAGAAAAATTCTACTCGATTGAAAAATGATCACTGTTATCACTACCATGCAGGAATTCTGCGTCTCAATTGACTACGCCCTCTATGTTTGGTTTGGTCAGGATGTTTCCCCGTCTTTACCTAGTTGGATTCCTGGTCAAATGATGTCTGTAGTGTAAAATCGTGTAACGGATATCTATAGCGATAGTAGCTAGTTACGAAAGGAGCCATTCGCTTCGGAGTTAAAGTCGCTGCACATCTGAGTTGACATCTCTGACTAAAATGTGTATGAATGACTTTTTTGTAGCAGAATGCAAATGACTTCATCTTAAGAGAATCGTAAAAAATCAGTATTCCACCAGTGCTGAGTAGTAAGTTTGTAAAAAATCGAATTTTATGGATTGGTCATTTCGGAAAATGAGTGCTTGCCTTCCCGTAACACAGTTTACGCCTTCCGTTTGTAACCAATCTTCTCTGTAACGTCTACGCTGAGTCCTTCCACTCGTTTTTACCTTTCCCCGCCAGCATCGTATCTTCCAGCTGTGAAATGGTACTACTCATTCTCTGACTATAGGACCTTAGAACATAGTAAGTGGATTTCGATTCCATAGCGTTGACTTTTATTACATGCGATTCTTCGTTTTATTGCTATCTTCAGCAGTATACGCGAACGATATGATAGCCTCCTCCGTCACTGGTTTAGTAGTCGAAAAGAGAGCGCATAAACCTCTCACTATCTATGACTTTGTTTTATAGAATTTTTATACGTCCGATAAGATGGCGTCGTTAACGTTCTTTTAATCTTTTTTCTGTTGATTTGTTCGTGTGTTTTGAATACGAGTTAAGTTAACTTCTAGTTTAACAATTGCATGTGGACATAAACTATTTTCGTTGATCTTTTTTTCAAACATTCATTTTTTAATAATAATTCTGTGGTAGTTGTTATCAGGCATCACACTTTAATTAATAATATAGTGAATGCAACTACTTACGTGGGAGAAGGTACATTAATATCTTCTTCTAGACTCAGTTTTATTATTATTATTATTATTATTATTATTATTATTATTATTATTATTATTATTATTACTATTACTAGCATGCCCGTGCGAGAACTCTCGCATGGTAAACCCCACCCTCTTCCCTATTTTTCCATTTCCATATTAAGTCTATAATATATCTTTTTTCTTCAACCCCCTCTTGTCCTTCATCATTTGTTCTGTATGACCCCTTGTAATTGATTACAACCTTGATATACGACTTTGTCAATACAAATTATTCATATTTAAGGTTATTGCCGAGCAGACAGGTATACCCGTGTAATTCATTGGCGTAGAATATCAAGTATATAGCTTAATTTCACATAAAGTTGCATATTCTATAGGCTCTGAACAAGTGGGATAGAATTGTGAAGCGTCGAACTAGCAAAAATGTAATAGAATGTTCAAAAAGATCTCTTCCTATTAAATACGGCGTGAGGAACGTTGCTTTGACGCCTTTGATCTCAAAATTTTAGTTTTTAAGGGCATGAAACGCTTTGTTTAGGAGCGATATAGATAGAACAATATAGATTAAAAATACGGCCTAGTGTTGCGGGTTGCATTTGACGTTTTGAATATTTACATGCGTTTTTTAAACAAATCCTTCATATTTTTAAAGTCAATGTGGAATTCGTCACGTCTCTGGAATTCTCTTTCTTTAGAGACTTTATTTATACAGACTGGTTGCGTGTGAGATCCGCAAAAGGTGTGTATTCTACTGGGAGGCGATTGTAGAAGATACAATAGTGTATACGGTGAAATAATTAGTTGTCATTTGCATCTGCTGCAATAAAAATTACAAAAATTTATGTTTGCGGCGAAGCAAAAATGACAAAAATGCATGTTGCATTTCGCGATGCGGAGCCCAGTTGGAGCTGTCTTGCTTTGTCTCTCCACTGCAACGCTCGTTCGCGAAGAGCGACGACAGCTGAGCGAGGCGGCGCGCGGAGGCCGGAGCGGGCGGAAAGGCAAAGGGAATTGGCTAATAGCAGGGCCCAGACCTAAGCGCCTTAGGGTGACTGGGTGAGCGGACAGCAGAAGAGCGTTCACTGCGCCGAGCTCCTCGCTCGCCAAGTTCGCCAGGTGCGCTCTTGCCTCGCGTTTGGTGCTCGGGGCGCACTGTCAGAAACCGAACGAGAGGCACTTCAGTTCATGGACCGGAGTGAAATGTTCGTAAAAGGCTATAATGTGGCATAACCGACCCATGACGCTTTTGTAGTTGGACGAATGTTACGTTCTCATCTAGCCGTCAGCGTTGGAGTACTGAAACAATGTTGTCTTCAAAAGCTAATCACTATCCCGAGATAGGATAAGAAAAAATCACAAAAATCTTAAAAATATGGCTCAGTACTAGTAATATGTTGCGGTTTTATTATGTTAAGGATTTTTAAAGGTACTATAAAAACTCTTTTTTTTTTGTTTCATTTCCTCCCCTATATTTTAATGTCATATTGTCATTTTTTGAAAGGAATATTCGTGTCAGTTAACTTCAAACCTGTTAACGTTTTCTTTGTTCGTTGGGCAAATTAAGTTTTCCAATCCATGCGGCGCACTCAGTCAGAAGCGCTGATTGGTGCCAGGGAGGGCGCGGGGGGCGGAGGCTGGGGCCGGCCAGGTGCGAGGCAGCAGCCGAGAGGACGGGCAGGCGCCAGGCGGCTGCTCCCACGCGGTGAGTGCGGGGGGGGGGGGCGAGAGGTGGCCGAGATGGGAGCGCCCTTGTTGGCGAAAAGCTGCCCTTGCTTCCCTCGCACATCGCGGTAGGCTTCCTACGCTCCGAGCTCAAGGGCTGCGGAGCCAAGAGTCATCCAGTGGAAATGCGCTGACAAAGTGAGCAAATGGGAAGACTGTTCCATGGCGGCATTGGTGGTGTATCGGGCTGTTGTATGCCCCAAGTAGGCGAGTTCAAACCCGACCGTAGCCGTAAGTTTTTAAGGGTGAAAAATTCCTTCATAGGGGAAGTCTTTCTTCGGTGGGGGAGTAAAGCCGATTGTCTCATAATGTAATAGTTTTGCCGCATGTAAAAGATCCTCAAGCCTAAAATATGCCTCTGAGTTAAATTCAAGTGACAAAGTCAATTTCGTTGCCCGACCGGGAGCGGTAGCTCAGTGCATCAACTGATGTCATTGCAGCGCCTCTGGCCGGGAGGTCCTAGGTTCGAGTCCTGACGGCGGCAGGATTTTCGACACTAGCTTTCTAACTAGGTCGAATTCAGTTGCTGTCTGGAGGAGAATTCTAGCGGCCGGCTGCTCTGATCGGTAGTTTTCCGTGGTTCCTCCGATCAACACCAGGCGAATGTC
Organism: Teleogryllus occipitalis; assembly: GCA_011170035.1. Classification (NCBI taxonomy): domain Eukaryota; kingdom Metazoa; phylum Arthropoda; class Insecta; order Orthoptera; family Gryllidae; genus Teleogryllus; species Teleogryllus occipitalis. The sequence goes on from BLKR01004158.1 coordinate 28,887, forward strand.
GGAGCAGTACCCTACCAAACGGGCCATGGACCGCGCGCGATCTGTCCTTCCTCTTCCTTGTCCTATCCTCTCCCCTTACACACACATACACTAACATGCACTACACTACCACATATTCCGGGAGACCGGTCGGGAGCTTAGAGCTTGTCCCGACTGGGGCGGTGCCCCGTTGGTGGGAGAGTCCTGGTTAGGCGGAAACCCCACTAGCCGACGGTAGGTCGGCGCCGTATCTCGCCATCCAGCGGGGGAAGATCACCGCCATCTCCCGAGAGAAAAACATGCACTACACTAACGGGACTAATGACCACAGCAGTTGACGCGCCCGGAAACACGAAAAATCAATCAATCAAATCAATCAATTCGTTGCCCGAGTGATTCCTTCTTTCTCCATTGGATGGTTAAGGAGCGTAGCGAAATTTGTTTAGTCAGACGGAAGAGCATCCCCGAAGACGTAAGGCTGGCTATGTAAACTAAGGCTTCATTGCATTCAAAGAGCTCTTCGCGTACTTATTACTTGCAAAAGAAACAATACATCAGAACTACCAATTAATCGCTAATGTGTCTGCAGATGTTTGTTCAGAAAAGTATCATACTCGTAATCAGTTTTCCGACAATTATGGAAAAATAAATTACAGAAATAGGCTTGGTCTTTCAGATTTATACAGTTTAAGAAATATTTTCTTGTGTTGCCCATGTCAAAAATGTATGCACAGTTATCCGATTGCAGTGCATCGAATCTATTTTGTTTCCGATAATCATGAAATTCCAGTACACTGCTGGGATGCTGAAGTTGCGTATTCTAATGAAATCTGCAAAGGCAGGAATTTAGTAACGCTGTAATTATCGGAAACGACGTAGTCTATATTGGCAAGAGGATATTGACATTGCTGGCGTAAATGAAACTTACCGGATTAAAATATTTTAAAAGAGGTCCATGTTTTTGAAAATATATTTTTAGCAGCATGTAAAAAGCGTGTAAAAATCATTTGCAAAATTTCTTTTCGCCAAAGCAACATGGGACAATAAGATTCATTCTTCCTCCTTGCAGTACCGCTACGGAATGAAAACTATTCTAGAAAGAAGAAACTACAGCAACTACAGCACATACTTTCTCGTATTATATTCAACTTTTGCAATTTTTGAAAATTTTGAGAGTTCAACGAAAATGAGACATGTATCGATTTAAGCGACCTTTTCTCTATCTCTTAAAATTTAAAGGACAATTTGGAGCCCTATTTGAGAAAATTACCTTTTTTAAATTATTTAAAATTGCCTTTTTAACGCAAAATTATGTGATCACTACTTACATTTTCAAAAATTGTACGAGGTCTTATTTAAATATCTGTCTTTGAACAACTGATTTCATTAAGAAGAAAACTCAATCTTATTATTGTAGTTGTAAGAAGACGTTGAAAATAATGTGAACTTTTGTAATTTTTGAAAGATTTCAGATTTCAATGAAAATGAGACCTACATCATTCATTCTTTTAAGGGTTCTATACGCTATCCGAAGACAAAGTTTAATCAAAATCTGTCGCGAAAATGAGAAAATTTCCTAAATGTTGAGGCATCATGTAAAGTATCCCCAAAAATCAAAATATCCATTTCAAATTCACAGGGCCTCAAGTTAGTTCCCATTAATCGGAGAACATCAATTTTGGAAAAAATCTTCAGAAAAATTTTGGAGCTAGCGCAGTTGGATATACGGACAGACAGGTGTCGTGCCATCAATCAATTTTTCGGTATCGTGGATCCAAAAAAGTGGATTCTGGCTACACAACATGAGAGGAAGTAATTTACTATATGTAGGAACAAGATTTATTCACTTTTTCTATAGAACCAGGAACCGACAATTAGAGTTTTCTGTCGATTGATTGATTTTTTCGTGTTTCCGGGCGCGTCAACTGCTTCGGTCATTAGTCCCGTTAGTGTAGTGCATGCTTTTCTTCGGAGATGGTGATAATCTTCCCCCGCCGGATGGGGAGATCCGGCGCCGACCTACCGTTGGCTAGTGGGGTCTTCCCCTAACCAGGACTCTCCCACCAGCGAGGCACCTCCCCAGCCGGGACAAGCTCTAAACTCCCCGACGGGTCTCCCGGAATATGTGGTAGTGTAGTGCATGATAGTGTAAGTGTGTGTATAAGGGGAGAGGATAGGACAAGGATGAGGAAGGACAGATCGCGCGCGGTCCGTGGCCCGTTTGTTAGGGTACTGCTTCGTCATTCGCCTGGTGTTGATCGGAGAAACCACGGAAAACTACCGATCAGAGCAGCCGGCCGCTAGAATTCTCCTCCAGACAGCGACTGAATTCGACCTAGCTGAAAAGCTAGTGTCGAAAATCCTGCCGCCGTGGGGAGTGTAACCTAGGACCTCCCGGTTAGAGGCGCTTCAGTAACATCAGTTGATGCACTGTGCTACCGCATTTTCTGTCGAAAAAACCACCTTTTTCCGTCATACTTACTCTGTACTACGTATGAAACGAGACAGGAAAGTGTAACGATAGCCAATGCTTCCAAACTTCGTGCCAGAGTGCAAATATTCGTAGGAAAGTGAATTCACTTGGCGTGCGCGCTGTGCGGTTCCGTTCCCTCCTTCGCCGCAGCCGCCGACGTCCATTCCGCGCCTTCCGCTAATTATTCTTCCGCCGACGCGATAATAGGCCGAGTGTTTGGGTAATGCCCTTCCGCGGCGGAGCGGGCGGCGGGGCGAAGGACGGACAAGGCAGTCGTCGGCCAATTATAATTAAAGCAAACGGCTCGCCCTGATAGCGCGTTCGCCGCAGCCCTCGCCGTCTTGGTCTGCGGCGTGGAGCGGGGAAGGTAATGGAAGGGGAAGAGTTGAAATAGGAGGGGGGGTTGAGGGGGGGGCAGACGATCCGATTAAGGCTCGGCGGTTCCGCTTTTCCCAAGTGCGCGTGTACGGAAATTCGGAGCCCGGGTGGGCCCTGGGCCTCACCGCTGGACAGAGTATGTCTTATTCCTTCCAGCAGCACTTGGAGACCGAACGAATTACTGGAAGCGGTAGCTCAGTGCATCAACTGATGTCACTGCAGCGCCTCTGACCGGGAGGTCCTAGGTTCCCACTCCCCACGGCGGCAGTATTTTCGACACTAGCTTTTCAGCTAGGTCGAATTCAGTCACTGTCTGGAGAAGAATTCTAGCGGCCGGCTGCTCTGATCGGTAGTTTTCCGTGGTTTCTCCGATCAACACCAGGCGGATGCCGGAGCAGTACCTTACCAAACGGGGCACGGACCGCGCGCGATCTGTCCTTCCTCTTCCTTGTCCTATCCTCTCCCCTTACACACACACACTTACACTAACATGCACTACACTACCACATATTCCGGGAGACTGGTCGGGAGCTTAGAGCTTGTCCCGGCTGGGGTGGTGCCCCGCTGGTGGGAGAGTCTTCGTTAGGGGGAAACCTCACTAGCCGACGGTAGGTCGGCGCCGGATCTCGCCATCCAGCGGGGGAAGATCACCGCCATCTCCCGAGGAAAACCACGCACTACACTAACGGGACTAATGACCACAGTAGTTGACGCGCCCGGAAACACGAAAAAATCAATCAATCAAAAACCAAACGAATTATGCATTCGCCGATTCTATGGGTGGACATTTCTTTCCACTTACGCACATAACTCCGTTATATTTCCATTGCATGTTTGTGGTTCGTGTTTGTAAATTCATTATCATCATTCCGAAAATACCAATTTTACTGTGGCATCCTCTCGCCTATTGTTTATAATCGATTTTATAAAGTTTTTGTTCGCAGTGGTATAAACACCGTAGGTTAACACGTTCATTTTCCTGGGGCTGGTAGAATACTGATATGTTGATTTACGTATAAATCTTATTTCGGTATTTCTTGTCTTTGTGTAATTCTTTCTAGGAAACATTTGCGTAGGAACAATTGGTATTTTTGAAATTCAACTATCGCTAATGATATTGTTTGCAAAAAAGGTAGGAATTATCTCGTGACTGAGGCGTAAAATATATATTAGCTTATTTCCTTGACATGTTCCTGTGGAGTGAACATTGGAAATGCAAGTTGCAGCTGAGAGAAAATGTCATCTGTTTTCCCTTCGGAGGCGATATTTTTCAATCTTACATCCGCTAACGTTCAATCTTGTTTCCTCAGTCATTGATATGCTCTTGTTCCGCTTCTGAAAACACACCTTGTTAAAAAAAGAGCGAGAAAGATATACGGGAACAAAGACTTCTAAACATATCGGACATGTTATACAAGACTTCCTTAACACATCTTTAAGACTTGGACAGCCCATTACGCGTATTCCTTACAATAAATTGCATTTACTTAATTGAACACACATCAGTCTATACTATCACTGCATGCGTTAACTCATATTTTCACATACTGATTAACTTTAACCTAATTTAGTTAATATGGATTTACTTTTGTGATACAACATGCTAAGGAGGCGTGAGTGTTGGATACTTTAGTCATTTCAGGAACTAAATGCTAGAAGAATTGTTATTATTTATTTTATCGTTGTGATTCATACAGCATATCATTTGATTGATTGTGCAGATGAAACCTATATTCATGGTACTTCCCACTGATTCTATTGCGATTATGTGTATTATGAGGGTTTATCTGTACACACAATTGTTGCAGTCTCTCATATCATTTGTTCTTTAGCGTCTATCCACGCAGCCCATCTGTAGAGCTTCTTCGTCGGAAGTGCAGATAAATTAAGACATTCCTCGGAATCCAAGCGGCAGAGTGGCCATTCCAAAGCATAAATTTGATTACTCCTTCTTCAAAGGCGACCTGAGGTCTTGGTGTAATTATTCTGTAGCATGCTGTCGAGAATTCTCGATCCTGTCGAGAGATCTGTATCGACCCGCATGGGTCGTCTGGAAGGTTATTGGAAAAACGAAGAGGGTGCCGGTGGAAAGGGAGACTCCACGCTTGGAACTCTTGAGGACGGGAGGGGGGAGTGAGCGGGAAGATTGAGAAAGAATTGCGAGCCTTGAATACTGCGCCTTTGATGCTCGTTTTGTTCGACGAGGTCGGTGATGGAGTTTCTCCGGCGCAGAGAATTCGTTGAGTGTTGCGTCGGCTGGCTGCGCGTAATCTCACGGCGCCTATCATCAACCAAGTTGCTTCTTCCTCTCCTCTTACAGTCTGCTGCTCCTCCGCTTTGACGTCAGTTCGTCCACCGGCCCTGTGCGTCCGTCTGTTCGAGAGATGAAAAAGAAACGAGAGGCCAAGTGATTCCCCGTTTGCGTGATTATCGTCTATTGGCAGATGCTATGTGATTGTCTGCGTCTTCATTTCATTCCTTTACTCAATTTTTTTCGCTCTTTTTCGTGGGCAATTCTGGAATTGTGTCGGCTGTTTTCTATTTCCTTCCAGGGGGAGAAGTGATTTGGTGCCACCACAACTGTACCGTCCTCCGTTGAAGGAGAAGCTCTGCAAATTGCGTGGTTGATCTTCTTTGCGAAGGGCTGCAAATGAGAGGGCCCGAATAAGCAGACTGAAGTGTCTGGCCGAGAAGGGAGAATTCGTCGCTACATTTCTGATTTACAGTCTCTTTATCCTTGTTTGTTTCTTACATTTTTCATTTCAGTTGTTTGTTCGTTATATCTTGCCATAAAAAAGCCAGTTTTTTCTTTAAATTATGAACGTACGTACTTAGAAAGTGATTTCAGAAACGAGAAATTCAGATAGCTATTTTTCTAGATAATTTTGATGAACTTTGTTGAAGTTTAGATATTGATTTAGTTAATCTCTTTGATATTAACCCTATATATTTTTAACGTCAGAAAATATTATTAATTTGTTTGAATGGATTTGTTTGCCAGAGGTTAATGTTACTGCGATATCTGCTAAGAATTTTAATATATTGAAATACTTTCCTCTGCTTTGTCATGGAGAAATCGTCTGATGAATTGAGCATGCTCTCTTTGGAATCTGGAAATCTTCAATCGATGATATCGAAAGTGAATGTGACACTCGATTGACTTCGCAATTGTTGCGAAGAGAAATAGTTTCCTCGCGTTCTGCATTACTTAAAGATATTTTTTGTAAGATAATTGTTTGTATATTGAGAGAACCTTGGCTTCACCAAAATCTTTGGCTTTATCTGAACTTGGCAGTAGTTTTTTTCTTTACTACAGTGCCCTTTCCTTCCTCCCTTGCTCCTCTCTCTCTCTCGCTTTTCCCCCTTTCTCGCTTTCTCCCCTCTCTCTCTCTCTCTCTCTCTCTCTCGCTCTTTCTCCCTCCCTCTCACTCGCTTTCTCCCTCTTTCTTTGTCGCTTTCTCTCTCTCGCTCTCTCTCTTTTTCTCCCTCTCTCTCTCGCGCTTTCTCTCTCGCTCTCTCGCTTTCACCCTTTCTCTCTCTCTCTCGCTTTCACCCTTTCTCTCTCTCGCTTTCACCCTTTCTCTCTCACGCTCTCTCTCGCTCGCTTGCTCGCTCGTTCTCAGTCTCTCGCTTGCTCTCCCTCTCTCGCCTTCACCACATCGCCTCGCGCCTTAATGTCTACCCGACGGCTCTTGGTGATGGATCAAGGCCTGCTAAGCAGAAGCCGCCTGTGACGTCACGGGATGCGGTCTCTTTCATGGCCCCCCCTCCCTTCTCAGGCTTTTGCTTCGCCATCAGGAGATGCGGTAACAGCCTCAGCGTTGCTCTCTTCGTTTCAGAGCATCCCCTCCCCCTCCCCCTCCCTTCAGCTCTCCTCTAGCGCTTCCTCTCATTGGCTGGCTTCTACCCCGCGCCTGTTCCTATTGTCGCTGTAACCGCCGCCTCTGCTGTCGTAGTCGCGTGCACCTTTGCATCTCCTTTGTCGTTTCTATTTCATCGTGAGCGCTGCAGTGCCTGTAACTAGCGCTATTAAATGGCTTTTCTTTGTGATTTTCGCGCGACGCACGAGGGTGAATTGCGTGAAATCGTTGTTTCGAGTCGCATCTCAGAAAGTGTCGTCTTCTTTTGGAAATACCAGATGAAGTCCTGAAGTAGATTTTCTTGATGTTAATATGGTACTTATTTACCATTCCATTTTATACTTTTCGGGTCTCCTTTATTCGCAACGTATTTTTTTCTTTGTTCATTTTGGTCGTATTTTGAGAAGGAAAAAGGGTTCTTCAAAGAAAGTTGACCGTTTTCACAGCTCGTTTGGGACCAAATGAAATTTCCTCGCAACACATATTTCAAATACGTTTAAAACTTTGCGCCTCTCTTTTCGCACGAATTTTCTCGACTAGAGTTTGTCGATTTCAAAAACACTTCCTTTGCATAAAAAAGTAGGCAATGCGTTGATTGAGCAACATTTACCAACTCTTTAGCGATTTCGTTTGTAGTGTAATATGCAAATAACATTTTTCAAAAGCTTTTCTCGCATCGAATCGTGTCGTCGTTGAAATCGTTCATTGCATTACTTTCAAGGGAATTACAATTACAGTCAAAACTATGAACAGACATTACTTTGAAAAGTCAAAACACCATTTATAATAATTATTAGTACTCACTGTTAATATAACGGATTCGGTTTCTTCATAAGTTACAGCACCGTTACAATTTCAGCGTACTCATTAATTGTGTTTACTCTCCACTAATTTTAAAATTCATCTTAAATGTACATTAACAATTTATTCATTCATCAATGCGTTTTAGTTAATCGAGCTGACAATGAGAGATTGCTCTGACATGTGACATTGAGAGATTAATGTACCTCGTGACACATTAAAGGGAAAATAATTTCGCTCCCTCACATTTACTTCGGCGTGTACCTGTTCCGTGTAATATATTTTACATGCGTCGAAGCAGAAATAATAACTTTGAAGAACGGTAGAAAACAACAGAAGACAATAAGGAGAAAATAAAACAAAATATGGTAAAACAATTTAAATCATATTTGTAAAATAGATAACTAAAATAAAGAAATTAACGTAGGATAATTTTCTATGAAAACAAAAAGTGAAAATGGCAATAATTGTTGATCTTTATATCCTATTATCTCTATACAACATCTCTTTCTAGAGTGAAAACAACTATTCAATGTAATTTGATTTTCCCTGTTTAAAAAACAAACCTTTTTTGGTAATTTTCTTGAGCACATACACGCCATAACTATTTTTATAATTTAAGAAGTTAAATTCTGAAATTAAAGGAACTCCGTTCAAGAGATAAGAACATTTTGATTAAAGTAATTGATATAACGAAATTTCATAAATCTGACGGAAGTCTAATGTAAATTTTATTTTTTATTTCCCCTAAAGCTATTGGGATTGCGCGACATACCGAAACATTTCCTGCTCTTCGTGTTATTACCCAACAACTATTCATTTGTTTAAAAGTGGATGGCATCATTTAAATATATAAAATAGAATGAAGTTATTCAGAAAATATCCAAGTCGTAAATATCAATAAGGATAAGAAACGACATGAAACGTTTAGACATAATTAAAAATTTCGAGCCGCAAGGATGAACGCCGAAATTTAGATATGTGTGCGATATGGCAGTAGAAAATTGATAAAAATTCTACAAATTCACTAGTTTTTGGAAAATTGAAACCCCAAAAACATTCTTTCATTTCGTTTAGTACTAAGCTCTGAAGTTTAATGAAATAAGGGAGGTTCACAAATTCTGGAACAATACAATTACTATTCATTGTGAATACAGAGTTCAACGTGTTTGTGAAAGTGTAATGGAAATGTTTCATATTTACCATGATCTCTACGTGCATGTTGTAGGCAAATAAGGTAAAGAAATCCTACTGTCAACCTTAACTTAAAAACATAATATGTCACTTATAATTATAATCACTGACATTTTTTCGTGAAGAGAACAAGGTGTCAGAGAAGGAAAGGGGCTCTACATTGCGTTTATATACATTCACAAATCTTTACATTTAAAAGCACTCTTTGAACTTAAAAAATTCGTTTCATTAACAATAATCTCACACTCATATGGTCTCTCCAAGAGGGTATGTCGAATGCTTTTCAAAAGATTACAACTCACACAATGAAATAAAAATAAATGACAGATAAGCGTTCATCGAATGGATTGTATGATTTTATTAAATGGTACTTCGTTCTTGTATACTATAAAACGGGTTAACTATAAAACATTTGGGGCCCTTCACATAAATCAAAAATCACGAAATTTGGTTTAGTTGACAGCTCAAACTTATTTCTAAACGAAAACCTTTTGTACTTTAAGTATAAATATTTTTACATTGTTTTTAATTCATGTCAGAGGTTTTGACAACAAACCGAATTATACCATAGTTATGTATTCATTTTTTCTATTCTATGAAAAATTTTCAAGAAAGTAACCCGGTCTTCTCCACAAAATTTTGAAAATTACAGGAGCTTCATTGTCCCCAAAAATTAAAATATCTTAATGATATCTGGAATGGCACAACTAGATCTTATTCTTGACGTATTTTCCCAGATTCAGCTTAAACGCTTGTGAAATGACATATTTATGCGCGTTACATCCAGACAGAGACAGTCATCCATCTATGCAGACATCCCTATTTTTCGCCTGAAGCTTGTAATATGACTTAGTTGTGCGTGACACATACTTTCGGGAGGTCCTAGCTTCCCACTCCCCACGGCGGCAGGATTTTCGACACTAGCCTCTCAGCTAGGTCGAATTCAGTCGTTGTCTGGAGGAGAACTCTAGCGGCCGGCTGCTCTGATCGGTAGTTTTCCGTGGTTTCTCCGATTAACAGCAGGCGAATGCCGGAGCAGTACCCTAACAAACGGGCCACGGACCGCGCGCGCTCTTTCCTTCCCCTTCCTTGTCCTCTCCTCTCCCCCTTACACACACACACTTACACTAACATGCACTATACTACTACCTATTCCGGGAGACCGGTCGGGAGCTTAGAGCTGGTCCCGGCTGGGGCGGTGCCCCGCTGGTGGGAGAGTCCTGGTTAGTGGGAAACCCCACTAGCCGACGGTAGGTCGGCGCCGGATCTCGCCATCCAGCGAGGGGAAAATCACCGCCATCTCCTGAGAGAAAAAACATGCACTACACTAACGGGACTAATGACCGAAGCAGTTGACGCGCCCGGAAACACGAAAAAATCAATCAATCTATTAATCTCAAGGGAAGTGACGCTGGGGACCGCGCACTAGGTGCCTACACGCTGGAAGCGGAGCTCTCGTGCCGATTCTTTCCACGCGCGCCCGGTGCCCGTTATTCCATTAGGCAGATCGCCGCCCCCAGGCTACGCGAGATCGAATCGGATAAGCTCCCCCCCCCCCTCTCTCTCTCTCTCTCTCTCTCTCTCTCTCTCTCTCTCTCTCTCTCTCTCTCTCTCTCTCTCTCTCTTTGGCAGCGTTTTCGGAAAGTATTATTTTTTTAAGAGCATTAGTGTTGGCGCTGGTGTGGTGACCTTTCGCTGTGACATTCCCGGGCGCCTCGAGGGAGCTTGCGTAGACGGATGGGTTCATTTCCGGAGTGGATTAATTCACTTTATTCCTCCAGGGCGTTCCGGGCCTGGCGGGGCGCGATCTGCGGTGCTGGGGTTTTCCACGCGGAGGCGGCGGGGCGGCGCGCCCGCCTTTTCCCGACGGATTCTCCCGGCGCCACCGCTCAGGAGCGACCGATGTTGTACGCACGATTTACTCCTTGAGCACCAGCCACCTCCCCCTTTGCTGATATCTTTGCTAACGATTGCCTTTTAGCCTACGTGCACATAATTCGTTCACACACGTCCGCATTGCCGCTTCCATGCCAAACTGCACCTTCCGTTCTTCTACTAACCATACACTTTCACATCTTAAACTTGTTTTAGTTGTTTATGGTTGTTTCTTATGTCTATGGTTTCGTAAGATACCCAGGAAACAATGGACTACTTTCGATTTTGACTGAAAATGCTAATATTTGAATCTGTTGTCCCGCCCATTCTCAAACTGCATTTGTGCGTCTCTACTACACAACTGATGACTTGTGATAGCAAAACTTCATCAAAGAGGCCGCCTGCCATTAAATATTTGTTACGGTATTGAACAGCAGCTTTTATATTCTTGATATGTAAAGTAATTTAGTATTGTGTGTCAGCATGTACTGTAATTTGTTATTGCAATATTCGTGAAGACTTGGATTAAAATATTTAATTTATTGCAGTGGCATACAAAATATTTATACGTATGTTTTCTACGTTTTGGAAAACCATTTTGTGCTTTTGTTCAGCAGTTATTTTTTCGGCTGCAGGCTAATAGATGGAACTATTATTGCATAATACTATTACTGGCTTGAGCAATGCATCTTTCCGTACTTTGTAAATCTTTGTTCTAAAAATTAAAATAGCTTCACATTGGGACCTAACTTGGAACAGCCAGACCTTATCTATAGTGTGAGTTACGGAAGTGTGCGAGGGTACTTATTCTAAGCAAACAGAAAGATTCGATCCACTGACCCTTTCCTTCTGTTCCCTTTGCCACGAATCGTATCTCCTGAATATCGTCCCCCTCGTGGGGTCGGCTGTGGTCCGGCGCGTCACGTACGTGACCGTTCGCTTTTAACGCGCCGTTTGTCACACCTGCGCTGCGCCGCTGCTCGCCGGCGCGGGGTGTTTGCGGAGAGGCGAGGGCGCGCGGGCTGGAAGTCGTCCTGTGGAACGTTTATTGTCCGCCTGCATCCAACGTAACGACTTATCGCCACTTCCTGTCAGATAGAGGAATATCATGCCTTTGCTGGAGAAAGTAACATTCGTGAATGTTCCCTGTCTTCATGTTACGGCTTACGTCGTCAGACTGAAGCTGAACTGTGAGGTTTAAAAGTTAGATACTATGTATGAAATATAATCAAAAGGAAGAAAGTTTTTTTTTTTTGTATACCAGCATTATAAACGACCTTCTCTGTTGCAATAAATCGTTCATAAAAGGTCCTTTTACGTCACAAATGATGGCGTATTAGATTTGACGGCACGAATGATTGCCTCATCACACATTCAGCCAATCGCAGCGAGAGAATCTTCGGATGGTAGAGGTAAATGGAACAGCCGACCTCCGTTTTCTCGTACAGATGTTAAATACCCGAGACGTCACAAGCAAGTTGTTTCGCAAAATTAAGTTTGATTCTCTTAAAAAATTATAATGCTGTTATACAAAAAGTAGCGTATGCAATTCGTTTATAATGTTGCTTTATTGCATTCGTACAAATTTGAAAACTCGCTTCTAACGTCTCTCGTTTTAAAAACATGTACTCCTGCAATAAAGCTTGACATAATTAACTAATTGCATGAACAACTATTATAAAATACTAAAGATTTTAGCTCTTCAAAAGGAATACATTGTTTTATTGTAGGAAATTCCATGAATCATTATATAAAGCAAGGGAAGAAATATTCTCTGATATTCGTAGTAGTGTGGTATTTTCTTATGTGATTGCTATTTACATTCATGGAGAAAATGTAAATACTTTATATTTATGTTTAAGGAATTAAAGTAGTCAATAGCGCTTTGCCTTTCATTAATATATTTTATACCTGTTGTCGAATATTTATTTGCACTTCAAAACGAAACATTATTCTTCTATTTTAAGTATTGTATCATTTCACAATTTTTTTATTAAGAAAAATAATATAACGATCTATAACTCCCCATCATTTGTTTTACCATGGCTTCGATTTTAAAGAAAGTCATTCAAAATTTCTTTACAGCACGCTCTAAGTGGCAGTTGTTCTCCAGATTCCAAAAGATACAAGTTATTTTAATACTTCTTCTGAGGAGTGTGCAGTTCGGAAGCGCATGTATACGCAGTCTGAAAGGACAACGGATCACTCGTAAACTTCCCCTCGCGGACCCTCCCGCCGCCTCGTTTGGTCATTCTTCCACCTCCCACATAAGTGCTCGGAAGCTGGGCAGAACGAGAGCTTCAGACGAAAGGGCAATGTTGTGCTGTTCGTTGTAACTTAACTCTTTAACAGGATTTGAAGTTTGACGCTTTTTGTTAATTGTAAAGAGGAGTTTTTATGTAAAAATCTGAACGAACAGAAGTTTCCCTTGATTCATAAAGGAGGAAAAAAATTACTTTTTTCCCGACTCTATTCCAACATGGAGGGGAAGAAAAATGTCTGGGTTTGGGAATTGTTAATGCAACGGGCTCTTTGCACTGTATTCTTAATTCAAACATTAAGAAGGATTTGGCCAGTAATGAAATATTGTCAGTACGAAAATGAAATATGTTTTGCTGATTGTCTCAGCCTCCCGTTTTCTGCACAGCACCATTAGACGCGTTGTAGTAATCTGTGTAAATGGGATGATAATGCATTGCGGGGAAAACCTTTATCTCGCCACACAACTTCTACCTCGTCGAACATTGCACTCACACACACACACATACACACACACACACACACACACACACACACACACCGGGCGAGCCCTCCGCCAGTACAAGCGCCTGCGGAACAAACAGCGGAAGTAACACAGCGCGGCGCCGCGGCGGTATCTGCGCTGTTGCCGCGGCGACAATAAATAAACGCGGGAGCGGCAACGCGGGGCAGAGCACTGTTTTACGAACCCGGGTGTAAATCTGGCCGCGACTGTAAAGAGACGACGCGGCCGTAAAATCAGGAAGGCCTTGATTTACGCTTCGGCAAGACGCAGTGTCGCGTCGGCCGCGCTGTTATGGGCCGTGGCGCGGCGCGGCGCGGCGCGGCGTCTGGGCCCGGCTCTTTTGTGCCGCGCTGGCGGGGATATATCATCGACGCTATCGACACGCGCAAGCCCGGGTCGCGGCCTCCGCCCCACCTGCGCCGAGGAGGCGGTTTCCCCGGGGGCCTCCCGAGGGCAGCGGATTGGGAACACGGTCTTCTTGCTATTCCCCTTCGTAGGGTGCTTTTTATTTTCGGAAATTGCTAACAGCAAAAAAATAACATAGCAAAGGTGCAATGTTGATGACAGATTTTTTTAGATGAAATCTTTTCTAAAAAATCAGTTCTTTAAAACACCCATGAACAAATTGTTTTAAAGATGAGTAATTTAGTGTCATTTTTGCATCTTTAAAATTTGCATATTTGAATTTCCGGCGCTCCATTTCTACTCTTTCAGATTGGAATAGAAGGTAGCACGCCCGCTGCGCGATAGCAGTAGGAAATTCAGGGAATTACTTCTCTTTTTTGGGAGATGTTGATAGCTGTAGGAAACGCAATTTTCAATATAGAATTTGTGTCGATATTACCTTTAAAAGAAATAGTTATCGCACGTAATGTTTTACGATTTGAAATGAGTTTTACAACTGATGACTGACATGTGTTAATATGAACAGAAAGAGCGGTTTAATAATATTACGTAACCGTTTCTGGGGCGAGAAGTACGTGGAGTTATAGCACGTTCCTTTGTGCCTTGGGTTGTATCCTGCCACGTTTTCAGTCACTGTCTGGAGGAGAATTCTAGCGGCCGGATGCTCTGATCGGTAGTTTTTCGTGGTTTCTCCGATCAACACCAGGCGAATGCCGGAACAGTACCCTACCAAACGGGCCACGGACCGCGCGCGATCTTTTCTTTTTCTTCCTTGTCCTATCCTCTCCCCTTATACACACACTTACACTAACATGCACTACACTTCCACATATTCCGGGAGACCGGTCGGAAGCTTTGAGCTTGTCCCGGCTGGGGCGGTGCCCCGCTGGTGGGAGAGTCCTTGTTAGGGGGAAACCCCACTAGCCGAAGGTAGTTCGGTACCGGATCTCGCCATCCAGCGGGGGAAGATCACCGCCATATCCCGAGAAAAAACATCCACTACACTAACGTGACTAATGACCACAGTAGTAGACGCGCCCGGAAACACAAAAAAAAACAAAAAAAAACAATCCCGAGAAAAGAACATGCACTACACTAACGGGACTTATGACCATAGCAGTTGACGCGCCCGGAAACACGAAAAAAACAAACCTAGCCACGTTGACGGTTCGGAGGCAACGAAATGACGAATGTGCAGCGTTTTACGCGGCCGAGCGCGACCTAATTGACAGAGGCGTTCGTTCCCTCGTGTCTCGCGCCGATCGCTGCCCGGAGTGGCAACGCGCCTGCCGCGCTGCGCGGCGCTTGATTCCTGGTATCGGCACCTGCTCCCGCGCGCGCACGGACAATTAAGTTTTTCGCGGCGCTTGTCGCCCGTCACTCACCTGCGGGGGAGATCGATGCCTCGCTGGCTCGGCGCGAGCGGGAGGGCGGAGGGGGAAGAGGATGCGGTCGGGAGGCGGTGAGGATTGATTGTGATGGATCGGCGCCGGCTGGCGCGCGCCGCGCCAGATAGCGCTGACGTCGCCGCGGTGTCGTGGATGACGCCGGAGCAGGCGTGGTGCCAGCCGGCGCCGTCTCTGGGACGCACCTACGTGCCCTGCCCGGGACGCGCTCGCTGCTGAAGCCTTTGGGAGATATTCATGCCTTTTTGGTTTAATTAATCTCTTGTAACATGTACGAGTGAATACGTTCTGTTATTTAAATTATTAATTTCATTAATTGCAATGGCGCACCAAATTGGTGTCGATTTTCGGAACGAACATTAAAATTAATTAATTAGTTACTAAAAATTTTCTACCTATATTTTTTCTACTTATATTTTCCTAGGAGAGAAATGTCTCTCATGAACAATAGGTTCACTTGGCCCTAAAAGCTTTTTTCATGTATTTGGCATTTTGGGTCGATTGTCCGTCTTTGACGGTTACCTAATGGTATCCCCATGCCTGGGCCTGGTTTAATTTGCACACTTGGGGAGTAAGAAACACATGTGGTGAACATGACGTATTCCTTCGCCGTAACTAGCGATCTCCGCTAGCCTGAGCTTTGTCACACAGCTACAGAAACTGCGAAGATTTTAAAGAACAGCTACAATTATTTTTATTCGGACAGGGAGCATATTTTCGTTAGTTTATTTATATTTATTTCTTTTAAGATGAGAAAAGAATAGTGTGAAGTGAACAAGATGGAATTTATGACAATTGGATGGAACAAGATGGGTTTTATCACAATGGAGATAGCCATGCCCAAAGATAAAGAAAAACCAAAATATCTCAAAAGCAAAAGGAGGTATAAAATGCTGGAATCATTTGAAAAAATAAATAAGAGTATAATAACTAATAAAAAATACGAAATGGGAATTTTATTTTTTTTTTTTTTTTTTTCCATTAGAGGCAGAGATCTTCCGGACAAATCTCGTATTCGTAATTAGAAAGTACGTTGTACGTGCTTCACGAAGAGTTCCGAATGAAATGCATTGCATTTACTGTGCACAGCATATAATGGAAAGCATTAGTTGCTTTTTACCTTTTAATAATAGGTTATGTATTTTTGAAAAAATGAATACACTGTTCCTAATATTGGAACGAACGCGAACAATCTTCCTTTAAGCGAAAAAAGTGTTCCTCCTGTTAAAATACCAGTCAATCTGATTATTAAATGCATTTCGATAATGCTACTGAAATAAAAGCGAAAATATTTCTAAAAATCTGCTTGTATAATATTGTTATTTATATATTTCAACTGAACACATTAGTGTTGAAAAAACCTGGTTCATGCATAAATATCTGGTAATTTTATTTCTCATTTGTATGTTACATTGTGTAGTTGCTCATGTTTAAAATATGTTATGATTTTTTTTCTATTAAAATGCATGAATTCCGTTTGTTAAGGTTTTGATTTTATTTAATGAAGAGGTCTGATTTTACATTTTATCGTTTTATTAAATACGTGTTTAAAACGCATTTCACATCGTTTATGGTGGAAAACAAATTAATTTTATTTCCAGCGCTCTTAAATAGTGTGTAATATCTGTCCATCGTTGGAATTTGCTACTCTGCATTTTTCACTTTGATATTTTCGTCCGTTAATGCAAACGCGAATCACCTACATCAAGATATTGTCGTTAGTTGTTTGAGAGTATTGGCAACTGGGAAAATACTATTAACAGATCTAATTCTATTAACTCTCATGATTTTCTTTTAAAATCCGTTAATGCAAAGATAAGCGCAAGATTTTAGTTACAGGGAAACTCAAATGTTAAGAAATTGAAAATCATGTGGCAACTAAATTAGTTTATTTTGTAAATGAAATTAATTTGCACGCAAATTAAAGTAATGAAACAGCCTCAATTTTTTTAATTGAATGAAATAAAAATAGAGGTAGTTGAAAATATTGAAAATACGAGTTACTGTAATCATTGAAAAAACAAGATATATTTTTAAAACAAAATCATTTAGAGAAAATTACAATACGACAAAAATCTGAAAATCACGTTTAATTTCGATAATACTTTCATGTACAAAAGTCGCCAGAGGATTCTATGGCCTATATTTGAATATCAATTGTACAATTGTGTTTTTTAATAATAATTTTTAAACATTTCGCAAAATTAATAAAAATCATCATAATCTGCGGTCGACTAGTTTAGAAGAGCACATGCACCACGAGTACTTCGCAAGGAAAGATTTATCCGGGATAGATGATTGCGATGTGCCGGAATAATAAAGTGCCGATCTTCTGAATTATGAAAAGATTCCTTTGAATTTACGAGTATCACTTCAGCGGCAGACACGAAGGGAGCGGCAAAGTGGCGCTCCTTCCTCGAAGCTGGAATAGGGGGGGGGGACGAGCACCTCTGGTAGTGTAAAAGAAAATGGGTCGCAAGTAGGGACTGTCGCGGCCTCGCGGTGGCGACCAGCGCCCCAAATTAAGAATAAAACTCATAAATTCCACTTGTCGGAAATGCAGCACACTACTTCGCCATAATACACTTGAATACTTCTCATAAGCTGTAAAAATATTATGCTTTCACAGCCAGCGTAGCAGCATGAAGCTTTACTACGCCTTCCTTCGGAGGGGAAGTAAAGCCGGCTGTCCCATGTTAGTAGATTTACTGCATGTAAAAGATCCTCAAGCCTAAATGAAACCTCTGAGCTAAATTCAAACTGCCTGTTTCGTCGCCCAAGTAATACCTTCTTTCATCCCTAGTAGGTGAAAGGAGCGTAACGAAATTTGCGTGTTCAGACGGAAGAACAGGCCTCATGGCCTGAGTCTCGCCACGTAAAATAAGACATTCTATCAATCAATCAATCAAAAAATCATGAAGAACTCATCCTTTGCTGAGAGGTTGATGATATAAGGCAAAAAGAAACGAGAGCACGACTGAAAACCTTATCGCGTTCATGGATGAATGACTTTCTAAAGCACGTTTTGCAGTTCTACCTAGTCATCTTTGTGTACAGAAAGGCAAAATTATGATTGAACTGGTCATGCACAGAATACGGTTCAATACGTGACCCTAACGTTTGTTAGTTTTATCTGAGATTCTCAACTGCTTCTCGACGTCTGCACAGCTTCTCAGAGGGAAGTCCGGCAGAGGACCGCGAGGGAACCTTCGAAGAAGGGCAGTGGGCGGGCGGGTGGGTGCACGACATACATATGCGTCTGCGATATCATCGCCAGCAGCGGAGAGGACTTCATAAGCGCACGTTGGAGAGAAACGCTGACAGCGCGGCGCAACTCATAAGCCCAGACTCCTCCCACCCGCGGCCTCCGCTCGCCGCTCACCTCGGTTCCTTTTTCTCGAATTTGTCGACGAATTGAATGCGAACTGCGCTCGGAAGTTTATGAAATGTGAGCACTTTTCCAGATTGCGATCAAGCCAAAGACTTGGACTTAAACCGTTAAAAACTGAATGGTGAAAGCTAATCCGAAGCTGCAGTTAGTACGTTAAATATACAGTATTTCTAGAATCAGAACTGTGAGAAACTTTTGGTTACTGTTTGTTTTTTAAAAGATCTTCACAATTCCATACTATTTTTGGCATTGATTTCATATTCCGAGAAGTGACTCATACTGTAAACAACAAATGTATAACACGGTAATGTTTCACAGTAATGAGTCCCGTTGGAATGAAATGACTTTTAAAGACTTTATTTTACAACAATTTCATCATAATTTACAAGAACACCTCTGTATCTTCTGCATTTCCATCTTCATACTCTTGGTGAGACTAAAAATTGTGAAAATTAAAATCGGTTATCATTTTAAAAATTAAAAATGATTAAAATAATGTAAAACCATATGATTAGAGAAACTAAGGAAATATATTGTTGGGGCATTACCTTCAACCGATTCCCATTATGTTGTTAAGTCGACGGTGGTGCGAGCTCTGTCCACGAAGTCAAAGACAGTAATAGGAGAACGGGGAAGAGATAATAAGGAGAAGATGAAGGGAGATGGGAAGGGAGGGGTCAAGAGATACGGGGGCGGGGAAACAGATATTGACAAGATTTGAGAAGTTGTCATAAGCAGTTGGGAAGTTTTTAACTTCTAAATTAGTTTTCATGGGTTTTGTATAATTATATTCAGTGTTTCGAAAATAAGACGCGGAAACTTTCTAAATTCTACCTCAATTATCTTCAGATCATTGCGATCTAAATGCCATAATTTAAAGGTCACATAGTTTGTATAAGTTGATTTAAGCCCAACTGGACACATTGCTGTGTAAAACGATTGTTCCAAATTAAGTGGAATCGTAACATAAATATGAATTCGACAGTCACTCTTAGAACATAGAAATGCAGACTTTTTCAGAAACCAGATTTGGTTGTTATTTCTTTATTTTTAATTATTGAGATTTTACCCTGAACTGGAAAGTTGTCAAACAATTTGATATAGCAAAGTTCTGTAAAATTATCATTAAGTTCGAACATCTTTAATAAAAGTGTAAGTATTCAGAACCGTTTTAACTTTAAAATGGAAAATTTTTGTAATAAAATTTCGCTTGAAGATCCTACTTGTGCAGCATTATCGGGTATATTTTCCTACAAGAGAGAGCAATAATGTACTTTAATTGCGCGTGTAATTATTAGGGGAATTTTTATCATGTATATGACGCGTATGTATCCCTAAATGAGAAGCTCGACATTTCATAGTTTGGTTCAGAAATTAAATTATACTGTCGGCACATATCGCCGTTTTGTTTTTGTTTTTATAATTTTAGTGTACGAGCATTTATGGACTACGACGATACACATTGTCCGCTACTGGCTATAGAATTTTGTGAAATAATCCAGGAAGTTAAAAAATAGTGTTTACTTAATGTGTATTTGGAATATTATTTACTAAAACTTCTGTTGGTTGTTACATTTCATTCTTTAGACATGACTTATTTCTTATGAAGGGAGTTAAAATATTTTCATGAAAAGTAAATGCATGTAGCTTGTACTCTTCTTTTCATATATTTACACAAGTCTCTTTATTTTGCCTCCTTTGATCTTCGGCGCTACTGCAGACGGCAAATAGTTCGGGGCGGTAACGAAATGAATGTTTTCGTTCCATGTTCTTGCGAGGGCTGCGCAAGCTATTCAATAAAGGCGGACGAAGGCAGCGCGGCGCGTGGCGGTGGGAGAAAGCTCTCCGCCAGCGCAGCGTCGTAGGGGAGAAAGGAACGGCAGAATGTGAAGGAAGAGCAGTGGGTGCAGGAGGCGAGGATGGGCTAGTAGAGTTTGTCTACTGGAGAGGAAAAAGTTGGGACGACGAGAATGAAGAAAGAAAAGAAGAAATAAGAAAATGTACGGAATATTTTAGCGCGATCCTCCCAGTAACTTCATGATTTTCAACAAGGTGCGTACGAACAAACGGATTCGGAATGGGAAAAAAAACTAGGAAAAACAGGTGTAAGGGAACCTTCAATAATCCTATGATCCACGTCTTTGTCGAGACATAGAATTGGCGGTGAAAGTGGCAGGGAAACCTGAGTTACGAACAGTCCCAATAGTTACATCGTTGCTCCGTGAACAATTTTCCAGAAAAAAGTGTCTGATCAAGACCGTGAGAAATTACCAGGTCAACAGAATATTTGATTACGATGACATTGTGAGTTTGAGTGATTAGTTTTCTGGCCGTGGGAAATGACCCGATCAACAGCTACTTCTTCCCCGTCATGATGAACGTCCGAAATATCTATTTAGATAGTAACGTCCGTTGTTTCTAACAATCGACATCAAATTTGTATTAATTTCGGCCATATCAGTTGTAATCTGTGTAAACTTGTATTAGAAATACATCTCCTTGTGAAATTCAACATCTTTGAAGTTTCATTTCTACGAGCTGCATCCAGCTACTGGTATTCAACCTGTGGCACTTCAGATATACTCGCCGTCTGCGACTGAGAGGGTGAAGAACCTCACTCCTGCATAAACAGCGTGAGATGATACGCAGGAGCAAGGAATCGCGAACGGGTCCCAGGTTGTGAGCGAGTGACTGGAATGCCGGAGACAACGCAGGCGGGGAGACATGGCGCTGGGGCGGCAGCGGTGCACGGGCGCGTCGCAGCTGCTGCTGACGGGGCCCCTCGCCCCCGCCGTCCTCGCCGCCGTCACCGCCGCCGCCCTCGCCGTTGCTCTCGCCGCCGCCCTCGCCGCCGCCCTCGCCGCCGCCCTCGCCGCCGCCCTCGCCGCCGCCCTCCCCGCCGCCCTCCCCGCCGCCCTCGCCGCCGCCCTCGCCGCCGCCATCCCCGCCGCCCTCGCCGCCGCCCTCGCCGCCGCCCTCGCCGCCGCCCTTCGCCACCGCCCTTGCCGCCGCCCTCGCCTCCGCCCTCGCCGCCGCCCTTGCCGCTGTCCTCGCCGCCGTCGCCGTCCTCGCCTCCGCCCCTGCTACCGCCCTTGCCACCGTCCTTGCCGCCGCTTTCGTCGCCGCCTTCGCCGCCGCCCTCGCTAACCGCCCCCGCTACCGATCCCGCTACCGACCCCCATTATTGCCCCCGCTACCGCCCTTGCCATCGCCCTCGCTGCCGCCCTTGCCGCCGCCCTCGCCGCCATCCTCGCTGCCGCCAACACCTCCCGGAGCGGACGTCCCGGAAAGCCGCCTGGAAGCAACGACTGCCTTCGGCGGAAACTGCGCGGCCCGCCCCGCGCCGCCATCTTGCTCTATCAGAAGCTCGTCAGGCAGCTGGCGCGTGGCCGCAGGAGACCTCGTGTGCGAATACATCAGAGCGCAGCGCGCGAAGAGGCTCGAGGTTTCAAATCCACGATGCGCGTTTTAATGTTAATGCTGTGGGGCACCGAAGGATTTCGGTGCACAACGAGGTTTCCTACAACGAAGGCAGCACTGGAGCCTCTCAGGTCAAAGAATCCCGGAAAACGGGACAGAATCATATTCGAGATAGGACCTTAAGTGTAGGAGCGTTGACAATTTCCTTTTGAAATATAATTAAATTCCAAAGTTACTTATACAAAATCAGGAAACATAATGAAAAATGTGACTTAATGAGAAACTGTTAAAATTTTTACAACGAAAATTTCAAAATTTTAATATTTTCTAGGAGGTTCATAATCATTTGGTTTAATGTAGTAATTGTTTTGTTTATATATTTCTAAACGTTTAATTTGGTAAATTACGAAAGTATTCCATTATTTGGTCTTTTATTAACTATTAAGCGAAGGAATAGTTAATTTCACTTTTGTTTTTAAGTAAGAGGGCATTCAAGAATCATCGATATCGAAATCAATTATTGTTAAGGACCATCCACGTGTGCAAGAAAATATTAGTGCATTCTAGGCATCTACAGTATAAAAACATTAACAAGAAAGGGCTCAGCATTTTAGTTTCTCGCATACTACTTGCGTACTATAGAGAAGTATTGTATTGCTTCGACAAAAATGAAGTGTTTGGTAGAAAAAAACTCCTTTTGTCCTGATACCGACAAAGAATTTAAATCTTGTTTCAATATGTAGCAAATTATTTCACGTAAAACGTTGTGTAGATAGAATTCACCATATGTGAATTTTGATACAAAAAAAATTGGTTTATGATAACACGTCTGTCCATCTATACCATACTCTACCGTACGCAAGGTTCTCACCAAAATTGATATTGCCCGCTGGGTATAATGTCGGGGACTCTTGCCGTTGGACCACATATTTCAATCATCGAGGGTGCTATACAACAAGCCTCATTAATAGTTTCAAAAATTTCTAAAAGATAGCTCCAGATTTGTTGTTTAATTATTCTCTCGTATAAACAAAAGACGATTATAAAATGGGGCATGTCTCAAGCCATAAATTCTCCCAGTTCTTTAAAGTTCAACATATGCATTGTGAGCATCATATGAAAGGAATTCGAGACGTCATGTGCCCATACAATATTGATCAAATGTATATTTACTAAATGGATTTATCTATCTGACCAGTGAAAAGAGAGAAAACATAGAAATATAAACTATGAGAAATTACTTATGTATAGATAAATTATTGCATCTTAATGCACGAATGGCTTAATTTCTCAGTAAAACTAAGCTCTTTAGCGAAATACTTTTGTAAATTTAGGAAGTGCCCATGACTTTGTGTTTATTTGTCTGAGTTGTATTTGAACTCGTACGTTTCTGAAGCAAAGGAAATCTTCATTTGTCGCCTGATTTCCTTCTTTCCGTTCCTTTCGCGGAGGGCGAAGCAAATTGGGCGCACGGCGCGGGGGGTGAGGGGGCGCGGACGGCGCTCGACAAGCGCGGAGGCCCCAATTCGTCCCTTCCCCCCCCCCCGCACCCGCTGTGGCCCACGCCCGGAGGCACCGCCCACATCCACTCCGCCCGCGCCCTGCACCGCCTCCGCAGCCATCTCCCCGATACGAGGCGCGGTAATCGCCGCTAATGCGCCCTCCCCCCGCCCCCCCGCCCCTGCCCCTTGCGGCCGGCTTCGCCCGCAGCTCTGCACCCTCGTCTTGCGCCGCCCCGCCCCTCTCTCCTACGGAAAGAACACAGCCACAGACGCATGGTTGCTGCGAGCTTGGAAGCACTTGCCTACTGTTAGGCTTCCACATCTCGTAGAGCAGACGACACACCGCGATCACTGCTCAGCGTGCTGATTCATTTATTTTTATACATTGCGATCTTTTGCATTGAAGATAGTTGCGAAAATGCATTTCCAGCACAAACTTCTTTTGTTTATTATGGTATAAGCTCTCGGGAGAGGTCGAGTCTATTGAGCTTTCTTTACGAAATTTTCCTACTTTTATTATCTGTGATTCTCTTTCAATCTTTGTATTCATCGTAACTTGACTATTGTATTATCTCTCGCGTGGTTGCATGCACAAACTTTTCAATTTTCAGTAACTTCAAAGGAAAGAATATCAACAAAGACAATATCAGAAATCACTCAAAATAATTCAGAAGCATGGGTTATGCTAGAGAAGTAACGGAGTAATTTACTTCGTGAGCAATGCCAGGAATTCAATTACTTCTTTCTCTTCAAAGTCATTGCAGAAGGTGCACCATCAAAGCTCGGTACGACGCTCTTTAAGAGGAGCAGCGTGCACCTTGGCCATTCTCTCCCCCTGAGTGTTGGCCGCAAAACCCCCGTGTTTTGAGGTCGTCAGCGAGAGATCTTAGGCCCTCATGCACTAAGCCTTTCCGCTTGTCTCGAGCAGTCTACTGTCCGGGCGTGTAACTACTGCATCCCACAGTCAACCATTGCAAGACGTTGATCTACCTCCCCCAAAAAAGAATAGCCCGAATCCATCCCGTTCTGTTTTCCTCCTTAGTATGCAGATTGATTTCTGCGTTTCCCGTGGTCTGTTTAGAATAACATTAATCTGTTATAATTTATCCACGTCTGTCGGCTTTGAAGAAACATTTGCTTGTCCTTTTAGACCACTGCGAACGTTGAAAATCACCTTTCACAAGCGTCTTTTTACTTCGCTGAGTTAACACAAAAAAATACGAAGATTTTGTCATGTTCATCTTTGTTAGAGGTTATCTCTTGACTGATACAAGAACATCTCTCTGCAGTTCTTATGTCTGCAAACTTCGCCACCATTTTTACTCCTTCCGAAACACCGGATGAACGAAACGGGACGCAGTCGGGCTATGTCGTCTCAGGTAATGCAAAGTGAACGGGGATTAGGAGGGAAGCGAAGACAGACGGCGAGATGCAGTCGGTCGATTCCCTCGTGCCCTGCCCCCCCCCCCATTCCCCTTCCGAGGTCGCCTGGTGTCTTGGCCGTCGCTGACCCGCCCCGGCCGCAAGAAGCGTGTTTGTATTGGGTCGGGGGCGGGGCCGGGGGCGGGGGCGGATGCGGGCACGCGTAATCGGCTCGCGCGCTCGTCGGAGGGGCGGCGGCGCGGCGCGGCGCCTGCTTTGATTAAACCGGACAAAAAGTCCCCGGCTAATTACCTCGGCGCATGCGGGCCCCGGGCAGCGCCGCGCGGCGCCGGCTTGTTATTTGCTTGTCCCCGGTGGCGTCGGGTGAGAGCCTGTAAATAAAAACCTCTGGCCCCACGCAAACAGCTCCATTGCTCACCCGCGCGCAACTCAACTCCGACGGGTCGCACGGGTTTCGACTTCCGAGGTGTCTCCTTTCCCAGCGCTCGTTCGTACCAGCGGATTCGAGTTTTCTCTTTCAAGCATTCCGCTTTAAGACGTCTACTTCCTTGCTACGTCGATACATAGTAAAGACAAAAATATTGTAATGCGCGGCGGAAAATGCCGATTTTTTAATTGAACTTGTATTTTAAGGCCATGTGGATAAATCTTGTTCCTATATCTAGTAAACAACTTCCTGTAACATGGATGTAGTCAAAATCCACGTTTTCCATTATACGAAAAAATTGGTTTATGACAGAACGTCTGTGTGTCTCTCAGTGGTCCAAGCTAGCGCATAATCCGATCAGACGGTTTTCTCCAAAATTAATGTTCTCCAGTCGATCTGGACGAACTCTAGGCCATGCAGGTTTGAAACGATATTTTAATTTTTTTAATACTTTATGTGAAGACTTAACGTTTAAAAAATCTCGTTTTTCTCAAAAATTGTTCCATTTTTTTCTTTAAATAAATTTTAGGATTACAGTACAAAGATTGCACTTGCCTGACTTGCTACTTCTCAATTTTTGATAATTGCATTTTTTTCGAGGTTTTTATACAAGTACGTTATTGAAGGTAGTTTTTTTCCTTATTTAAATCTGTGTTTTATAGACGCATCTTTAAATAAGGTCATGTGCAGTTTTTTGAAAAAGTAAGTAGATTTCGCTTAATTTAGCATAATTTCAGATAATTTTAGAATAAAGATTTTTTTTAAAAAGATTTTCTCAAAAACTGGTCCAATTTTTTTCTGTTATTTTTTCTCGAATACAGCAACGTACTTCTATAAAAAAAGGCGTAGGTCGCATTTTCAATGAATCCTTTGTATTTTCGAAAACTGCAAAAACTTAACATTGCAACGACAATGTTGATGATATCTTTTTTCCTTAATGAAATATGTTTTCGAGCAGCATATGTTTTCGTTTTGCAGCCGTTCCCGAATTATAAACTAACGCAAAATTTCGCGCTCGTGCCCTTACTAGAACTGCAATAACTTCTGTTCTAATTGTACACAAGTTAAAGACACGTAGAAAATGTCAATGCATAACGCATGGTGTCCTATACTTTTGGTTTTAAAACCATTCTTCGATTTTACTATCTCTGGGAAGTGCACCATATCCCTTTTGCGACTCCGATCCTTCGCCACCTGCGCGGCTTTCTGCGTGCTTCCTCGATCTCCCTACATAAGGCGCAGCAAGTAGGGATATCACAGCCCTGTGTGGAAGCTCTCTGAACGGATTGCTACGCAACACTCATGCAAGCGATCAATGCTCTTCCCAACTGCGTCGTATTCACCAACGCCAGCGCGGGGCGCAAGAAGCATGGGGCATAAGGGCAGGAGGCCGAGGACGTAGGGGCGAAGGGTCGCGAGTGCTTAGGGGCATGAGGAGTAGGGGCGTGGGGATCCAGAGCAATGGGATGCGGGTGCTAAGGGGCGTCGGGGCGCGTGGACGTGACGTTTTAGGGGCATGAGGGGCATGGCCGCGAGGAGAGGGGTTTGATTGATTGATTTTTTCGTGTTTCCAGGCGCGTCAACTGCTTTCGTCATTAGTCCCGTTCGTGTAGTGCATGTTTTTGTCGGGATCTGGCGGTGATCTTCCCCCGCTGGATGGCGTGATCCGGCGCCGACCTACCGTCGTCTAGTGGGGTTTCCCCCTTACCAGGACTCTCCCACCAGCGGGGCACCACCCCAGCCGGGACAAGCTCTACGCTCCCGACCGGTCTCCCGGAATATGTGGTAGTGTAGTGCATGTTAGTGTAAGGGGAGAGGATAGGACAAGGAAGAGGAAGGACAGATCGCGCGCGGTCCGTGGCCCGTTTGTTAGGGTACTGCTCCGGCATTCGCCTGGTGTCGAACGGAGAAACCACGGATAACTACCGATCAGAGCAGCCGGCCGCTAGAATTCTCCTGCAGACAGCGACTGAATTCGACCTAGCTGAAACGCTAGTGTCTAAAATCCTGCCGCCGTCAGGACTCGAACCCAGGACCTCCCGGTCGGAGGCGCTGCAGCGAGGCAAGGGGGCGTGTGAGGTTGGTGGCATGGGGGCGCAGGGCGATGGGGTGAGGATGGGAGGGGACGTGGGGGCGTGTGCGGTGCGGCGCTCCGTGTGTTTGAAGTCGCGGCGCGGCGGGCAGTCGTGCGCGTAGTCGGGCGCGGCCCGCGCTGTGTTTTATTAGTCATGAGGCCCAGAAAGGGAGATGCTGTCAGGTGCATTTGGCTGTGAGCCGCGCGCGCTGCTGCTCTGAAAGTTTCACGAAGCCTCCGCCAGAGGAAATGATGGACCTGCAGCTCCCTATTGTGCGTGCGTGGTTCCGGAAAGATTGTTTTCATAGTGAACTGATGTTAATCTAGAATTTGACGACACATTGTTCTCCGGAAGGGAACTGAAAAGAAAGATAACATATTTGGAATGTAATGTTAATAAAAAAATTTCGGAATTCTGACACAATCCAATGCTTAAATTTGTATTATGGATAATACGTAGGATACTCTGGGGTGTCATTAATATAATAATGGTGAATTCTAACATTTTGAGCCAATGTATATTCCACGAAAGTGCTGAAACCGGAATATGAAGAGACACCATGTCTACGTATACGTCTCACGAAGTGCACAGAGAAGTCAATTGTGATTTCTGATTTCTGAAGTTCGGAAAAATAAATTCTTTTCAGTTTCAAATTTAGAATATTCTGCTAAAGTTGGTGATCGTTATTATTACGTTTTTATATATTCCAAAAGCGGAAAAGGGTGTTTAGCGATGAGCGATAATATCATTCTATCAGGACAAGCTTCCATATTCACCGCTCGAAATATACGACAGAGGAAGATTGGATGAGCAGCAGTTCGATTGAATTAGATGGAAAATGTCTGTTTGTTGAATGATACCATCAACATGGGGAAGTTTTGGAAATATAGGGGTAAGTACTAGGCTTGGCCGTACGTGCATTCTTTGATACAAAATTGAACGTAGCGGCGATGAAGGCCACGCAGCGGCGCGCCGCGGCGGCGCGGGCCGTCGGCCCAGCCCCAGGCCCGCGCTTCCGTCCCGGGCGCCTCCGCCGCCGCAGCGCTCATCTGCATAATAAAACCATCAGCCGCCGCCGTCCTCGGCGCTGTCGTCCTGGCCACCGCTATCGCACCCCCACGCCCCATCCGCGCCGTTGCTCTCTATCGCCCCCGCGCTCTCTAATTGCGCGCGCACCCGCAGCTGCTGCCCACCTTGTCCCTTGCGCTAGCCCCTTGTTTCCAAATGCGTATTTCCATTGGACCGCTTCTCGGGGGTGGTTTTCCAGTCGATCGTTCTATCGACTACATTCCATTACAGGTAGATTATTGATTGGTTGTTTTTTTCGTGTTTCCGGGCGCGTCAACTGCTCTGGTCATTAGTCCCGTTAGTGTAGTGCATGCTTTTCTCTCTCTGGAGATGGCGGTGATCTTCCCTCGCTCGATGGCGAGATCCGGCGCCGACCTACCGTCGGCTAGTGGGGTTTCCCTCTAACCAGGACTCTCCCACCAGCGGGGCACCGCCCCAGCCGGGACAAGCTCTAAGCTCCCGACCGGTCTCCCGGAATATGTGGTAGTGTAGCGCATGTTGGTGTAAGTGTGTGTGTGTGTGTGTAAGGGGAAAGGATAGGACAAGGAGTGGGAAGGACAGATCGCGCGCGGTCCGTGGCCCGTTTTGTAGGGTGCTGCTCCGGCATTCGCCTGGTGTTGATCGGAGAAACCACGGAGAACTACCGATCAGAGCAGCCGGCCGCTAGAATTCTCTTCCAGACAGGGACTGATTTCGACCTAGCTGAAAAGCCAGTGTCGAAAATCCTGCCGCCGTATGGACTGGAACCTAGGACCTCCCGGTCAAAGGCGCTGCAGTGACATCAGTTGATGCACTGAGCAACACAGGTAGATGAAGACCTTGAAAAATTACAAATAGAAATACTCTTTTATGAAGGTGCGAGATCATAATTAGTGACGCTCCAATTCCGTGCGTCACACGATCACAAAGGGCTTCGCTACATGATAGAATACAAACATGTAAACCCTCGGAACCCGAGAAAGCAATATAATAGTTCCATGAAAATGCGCATTGTATGTGACAGTTCGCTAATAATTTTCCGAACAAGAAATAGGCAGTTTCGTGCGTATAATAAAAGGAACGAGAGGTTTCGGTTCTCCTTGGAAGGGACGAAGAGTCGGAGGTCGTCGGCGGCAGGCGCGTTTCCCTTTCCGCGCGAATCCGCGAGGGGCCGATGCCATCCGCGGGGCGCGCGTGCCAGCCCATGCATACGTAACCAGCGCCCGGCAATTATCGCCGCTCTGCGCCCCCGCCGCCGTTCCCACTGTCATCATCGCTTGCGACGTCGTCCTGGGGCCGCTGGCTTGGCTTGGTGGATGTCGACGCTTCCCCTCTCGGTGGCCTTTCCATCCCACTCCCTTCCCATACGACCCTCGACTCACTGCCTCCCCGGGTTGCGGCCCTAGATGAATTTCATTTCCGTTTCAGAAAACAGAAATTGTCGCGGGGTTGTATTAGTCACTTTTACCCCACGCGTTGTTAGCATTTGACTGGACTGAGAGAAAATACAAAGCCATCACATGTCTTCTCATATTCTTTATGAATCAGGACTGCAGACGTCGTCAATACGCACATAATGAAACCCAAAATGTCCTCCAGAGAAAACCAGTCCAACTTCACATGTTCATATTTCACCAATTTCCCTGTTGCTTTTCTATTCTCAGTACTGCTTTGTACGAAAAGAGGAAGGGAGTGAAGTCGCATAGCGGCTGAAACGAATTTAAACAATAATTAACTGAGTTTCGGGAAATTCTTTCTTAACACAGATGGTGGGGAGTTACGGGCACCGAAATAGTAACACAAGATGGTATGTTATGAAGATTATATTATCTTCCATTCCAAACCCTTTCTTTTCCACCACATCACGCACTGCAGTTCTTCCGACCCCTTTCCTTGCTCCGTCGTCCTCTCCTCTCCTCTCCTCTCCCTTCATCTCCAACGCCCTTCACCTTCCCGCCACTCCCCAGCGCTAATCCCGGCCCGCGTTTACACGGACTGACTTTTCGAATAGATTGCTGCGCCATCATCGTGGCTCAAACGTCCGTCTGAAGAAACACATTGGCGTTTCGAGGAGGGCGGTATTTCTTCTTCCAAATGAAGGATAGAAGCGAACGTCTGCCATACTCGAACAGATTTTGATAGACACGCGACAGTCCTGCGCATCGCAAAAGTCACTGAAATGTGTTTTGAAAAGAAAGAACTGGCAGATGGCTATGATGGGCTACATAAGTTAAAAATGCCCCAAAGTTTAAAAAAATCCAGATTATGTTCAGCATTCGCATAAAGCGTTGACTTTCTTTAGAATATTTTTTAGAAGATTATCGTAACATTATAAAACTTTTTCTTGCCTGGGATAATATCTTTGATTTGTTTACTTAAATTTCGAAATACGAACGACGAAAACCAGACATTAAAATTCCCTCATGTATCTTTTCCCAGATTTCGCCCTTCACTATTGAATTTTATTCAGTGATGCCTTTTTTTTTTGTGGCGAGCCTGAGACAATCAAGCCTTCTTTTCCATCCGACCTAGCAAGTTTTGCTACTTTCCTTTCACCATCCAGCGCAGAAAGAAGGTATTACTGAGGCAACGAAACAGGCGATTTGAATTGTGCTCAGATAGTTCTTTTAGGATTGTGTATCCTTTACATGCAGTAAATCTACAACATGGGACATCCGGCTCTACTTCCCTCCCGAAGGAAGGCTTTCGAAGGATTTTTGCTCTCAAAAAAATCCACAGTATCGGGTTTTAACCCGCGAACTTGTGTCCAATACACTAACCACCGACGCCACATGATCTCCACAGGAACCACTTGGTGTAAGTTTCTGCTTGCAGTGCATCGCCCACGCAGCTCGTGTAATGAGCGTCCGCCCCCGCGCTCGCGCTGCCTCAGCGCACACGCGCGATCGCAGGCGAAGGAGGCGCGTCTCCCCCGTTCGATCGGCGCCCCTCGCGGCAGCCGATTAGCGATCTCCCATTTCCATCGGGCAGCGCGGCCACTCGTCGCTTTTCCGTTCTCGCCCTCGGTTACTTTCTCTCCGTCATGTGTACCGGCTGAGGTGGGTTAGGGCATCAACTGATGCCCCTGCTGTACCTGTGGCCCGGATGTCCTAGGGTTCCTCTCCCGATGGCGGCAGGATTTTCCTCACCTGCTACGTAGCTAGGTGAAATTCAGGTGCTGTCTGGAGGAGAACTGACTGCGCTGATGGGAAGTTTTCTGTGGTTTCTCCGATCAACCTGAGGTGAATGCCAGAGCAGAACACTAACGAGTGAACCACAGGCCGCCCGCAATCTTTCCTTGCTCTTCCTTGTCGTATCCTCACCCCTTACTTACTTACTTACTTACTTACACACACACACACACACACACACACACATACATTCTCACAATGTGTACCACACTACCACACATGCTCGGAAACCAGTCGGGAGCTTAGAAACATCTTTTGGCTAGGCCGGTGCCCCACTGGTGCGCGATACTTTATGCCCTCCCCCCCGCAGGCCGACGTATAAATCGGCACCGGATCTCGCGATGTAGCTAGGAAAAATCACCGCCATTGCCCGCGATAAAAACTTGCACTAAACTCACGAGAATATTGATCTTCGTAGTTTTCGCGCCGGGAATCACTAGTCAAGCAGTCAACCACAGGTGGATGGGCACTTTTGATCTTCCCGTCTATTAATTTCTTTACTTAACGTTGACCCTTCCGCTCAAGTAGTTACTCTAAGGAAACGAAGATATGCTAGGGAATAAGTGAACAAAGATGCTTTAAATAGGATATGGTTTCCAGAAATATGAGAGAAAATTAATGGTGTGCCTTAGTAATTACTTCTTTCACGAAATTTATCTTCGGAAACACGTAACATGTGGCACGTTATTTGATATTACTCTTTTCTCAATTTTCTCATTACAGTGATAACATTATAGATTACCCTGCTTTCTCTTGAAACCTGTACATTCTGTGCGCTTTTCTCTTGCATAAATAATTTTAATTTACGTGCAGATTTTAATAAGTTTCCCTCTCGTCAAAGGCTTGCTTCAACGAGAAGAGCCAGTATAACGGAATATTGTGTTCATCTGCACAGGCGAGTCAAATCGTATACATTGATAAGATTCTGCACCTAAAGTGATTAGTGATTGCTTCGACCAATTTTTAACACATCGCTACATCTGTAGTCCTCTATTATCTAACCGGCGACTTCATTCCCACATCGCGACCTGTGTCACCTTAATATTTCGGTCATACACACTCTTTTCAGGTGTTCTGTTGCCAATTCTCTGATCGTTTTTGTTATTCTGGTTGTATATCCATATTGAACCCACGTGTCCGGGCTGAACAGAATTGATCCCGACTATGTGAATCTGCCTTTGCTGATGCACTTCCCATCCCCCGAGTGCGTTGAGCCCTGTTAGGCTGGGGCGGTGGGCGTGTCGCCCTCGGGGTCCCCGCCCCCTGCCCTGCCCCTGCTCCGCCGCGCCGCCCCGGCTGACGGATATTGACGGCGCGCGGCGCGTGAGGTGACAGCAGCACGGACGCTGTATCGGCGCTGTAACCGCAGCGCGATATTTAAACCGATAAACAGCCTCACCCCACCCTACCCCACCCGTCCCTCTCCCCCACGCTCGTGCGCCCGCCCCGCTGGCTGCCCGCGCCGCTTGCGCACAAAGATGCGGATGCCGGCCCGGGCGAGGCGACGGCAACAATGCCGCCGTGCCGTATCGGATGTCGGCGGCTGCGATATCGAGAATCGATAGCGAGGCCCCGGCCCGCTGACAAAACAATAGCGGCGCGCGAGCGTGGCGCCGCGCCGGAGCCAAGAGGCGGGACGCGGAGGGCGGGGGCGGCGAGGCGAGGCGCGCTCTGGCGGAGGCACATGCGTGCCCATGATCCTGGCGCCTCGCCCCGCGCCTCCATCCCCTCTGGCCTCTGACCTCGCTGCACCTCGCCTCACTTCCAGGCTCGCCTTTCCTCTCACGTCTCTCGACTCACCGCTCCGCACCTCGCCTCGCCACGCCTCGCCTCTCGCCTCTCGCCTCTCGCCTCTCGCCTCTCGCCTCTCGCCACTCGCCACTCGCCACTCGCCTCTCGCCTCGCCTCGCCTCGCCTCTCGCCTCTCGCCTCTCGCCTCACGCCTCTCGTCTCTCGCCTCACGCCTCTCGTCTCTCGCCACACCTCTCCTCACGCCTCTCGCCTCACGCCTCTCGCTTCGCCTCGCCTCACGCCTCTCGCCTCGCATCTCGCCTCGCCTCGCCCCGCATCTCGCCTCGCCTCTCGCCTTGCTCTCGCCTCGCCTCGCCTCGCCTCTCGCCTCGCCTCTCGCTCTCTCGCCTCTCGCCTCGCCTCTCGCCCTCGCCTCGCCTCTCGCCTCGCCTCGCCTCGCCTCGCCTCGCCTCGCCTCCCTCGCCTCGCCTCGCCTTGCCTCGCGTCTCGCCTCTCCTCACCTCGCATATCGCCTCGACCCGCCGGCCCCTCCGCCCGCCCGCCCCGCCTTGCATCGTCTCGGCTCGCCCCACCTCGCCACGCCTCTTGTCCCACCTCTCTTCGCCTTGCGCCTCGCCTCGCTCTTCCCACCTCTTCCGGCTCTTCCTCACCATGCCCGCTCCTCTTCGCTTTGTCTCGCCTCGCCCCACATCGCATCGCCCCGCCCGCCCCGCCCCGCCCCGCCGCGCCTTGCTTTGCTTTGCTCCGCCTGCCTCTCCCCGCCTCGCCTCGCGTCGCCCCCTCACCCCGCCCGGTCCCTCCCTCCCCCCGCCCGCTCCACCCCCTCACCCCGTACGCTCCTCTCCCCTCACCCCACCCGCTCCTCCTCCCTCACCCCGCCCACTCCTCCCAGCCTCGCCCAGCTTCGTCTCGCCCCGCCTTGCCTGGCCTCGCCATTCCTCGCCACGCTTCGCCTCGCGTCTCTCGGGGGATCGTGTGTGTAGGTTGGAGTCGCGAGGGCCTATTAGGGATTGGCGGAGGATACGGAGAATGAGCGACTTCTTGAAACCTCAATGCGAGTAATACGCGAGAGTTCAGTTTGCGTTCTTTATAAAGCAGTAAAACCCATACCCACAGTATATGAATAGATGCAACCATACATGCCTACATATATACGTACATTTTCGAAACTCATGGTAGTAAAATTTTCAGACCATCTAAGTTAATCCAGACATTGGATATCGCAAACGATTTTGTGTCTTGTAGCTACACCATTTTTATTCATTGCATGCTTTACCTTGCTAGTACTCTGATTTCTGTGTATTTTACTAAACGGCTGGCGCCCATATTAAGTACAAAAAAAACTCTTACGTTATCAAAAATTCTCCTATATTTTTTACTCTTATTAGCATTGAACACAAGGAACATAATTGACAAAAGATGCGTTTCTGTGAATCGTAAGTGGAGAGCGAGTCAGCTTCCGGGCTTCTAATAGCTTGAAGCGCTCCTTGTCGCCTGGAAGACGCTGGGAATGGTGGGGCGGGGCGGGGCGCAGCGTGACGTGGCGGAGCGGGGCGGGGCAGGCGTCGGAGAGACGCCGGCACCGATCGCGCAAATGATGCGGAGCTGGCGTTCAGAAGGGGCGGCGTTCTGTTATTGATCGCACCCCGTCGCCCACACCTTGTTAGCGGTAATGGGCCTCCTGCCTCCACGCTCTCGTTGCTCGCCCGCCCTCCTGCTTACTCGCTTGGACGCTCGCCCGTCCGCTTACCAGCGCGGCGGCGGCGGCGGCTGGAAATCGCTGACAGATTTCTTTCCGAACGCGCTCGCCGACGCCGACGCCTCCGTGCGTGCAGCCCCTGGCTTCAGACCGCCCCCGCGTTTCTCGCAAGGCTGGGTCATTTCGTTGGCGATCGATTTCCACCGACCCTTTTGCCCTTTTTCTTAAAACGTCAGTTTCTTGTAACAAAATCTGCCCTCTCATGTCGTGTACATGTACCTTAATGTAGATTGATACGGTGTCAGAAACAAGTTATCCTGGTCGTCAAGTATGTATTAACAGTTACAATTTCAGTGCCTGACCGGTTTCTTCGTGTATTTGTTCTGTTATTTCGATGACATTATTCACACACTATTGTTCCAAGGAAGTATGAATGTAGGCTATCAGTGTCACACTATGTGGTGATCTTATATCTATGTGTGAAATATTTCTTTAAATCTTTCATTTAAAGGTCTGTGAGAAAGTGATTTTTTAGCTTGATTACTCTTATGAATAAGTTATACATTCACTATCCAACCACAATGGGTGTGCAGATTTCTCGAACAATGATATCATTACCTTCTTTCAAACAATTCAAATGTTATTATATTGCATCATAGTATTATCAATTAAAATTTTCCTCTTCTCACTATTTTTTTTTCGAGAAGCCTGCATTTCATATTCTCTTCCTTAAAGGGTTACAGACTGAATATCGCTGCACTTTCCGTAATCCGCGGCCGCCTCTGAAGCAGACGCCGTAGATGGAATATGTATGACTTGTAAGATCCTGTGATTGTTGTGGATCTTCCGTAGCCTCCACGAGGCGCGTTCGCTTAGAAAACACAACTGACGCTGCGAATTCGAAATTGATGGGAATGATTTCGCCATGACCGCTCCGAGGCCGGGAAAAAGGCCGAGTTCCGAGGGAGGGACGAGGAAGGTGCCCGGCGCATGCATATTCACGCCCATCACTTTCAGCTTAACACAATATTCTCATTTAAACTGTTTACAACAAGTTAGCCAGGCGCCCGACCCGGCCCGGTCCGATGCAAATTTCGCTCGGCCAAATTGCGTTAGCCGGCCACTTACGCACGCCGCCCCCGCGAGGCCCACTGTCCCCGCCAAGAAAGAGATCCTCGCCCCGCCCCGCCTCGCCACGCCCCGCCGCGGCACTCTGCACCGCTCTCCGCTGCCACCAAGTTTCCTATCACCAGCCACCAGAGAACCTGCAATTACTACCTATATATCAGTTTGTCAGAACTGTCTAATGGAATTTATATCAACCCTTTTCGTATTAAAGACTGTTAATATTTTAATAAACATATATTTATAGTTCATGAAAACAATAGAAGTACAAAGGTTTGGCCCTGAATTACACAATATTTAGGAAGACTTTTGTTATCTTTTTCAAGTACTACGGCTATGTTATTTTTGTACCTGTTTCTTATGAATAGTCACAGGCAGTGGGTTATTAAATATTAATGTAACCAACGAAAATATCTAACGCAAAGATATTGTCAGTGGTTGCGCAGTCTCTTCCAAAATCTGCCTGCAATTTTGAGATTTTACTTTATTTTTCCGTTCACTCATTCGACCATTGAGCATTTTAGAGAAAGAAATTGCTTAGCATTGGTAAAAGACTAGTCCCACCTTAATTTTCTGGGCAATTCGTATCATTTTTGTTCTTGAAAAGTGGTTGGAAGATGGCTGTACTACACGTTTCTGGATACGATCCGGTATCAAGAATGCTATTAATCGAATTCAAAATGCTGTCTGGATCTGTTCTACAATTCCGAAATAAATTTTGTGAGAATGCCACCTTTTTATTGTAGATAAATAGTCATACGAATTTAATCTTAATCGATCAACTCTTTTGATTATTTCAACGAAGTGTTGAGCATATTTCTTGTATAACTTCAAATTTAGTTCAGTTTTTATTTTGTATTACGTTCGCTTGAAGGTGGTGCTATGTTTTTTGTTAATACCAATACGTACCTGTTTCGTAAGATTTTATGCTCTCCTTAAGTTTATTTGAGTACGAAGATAAAACGGATGACTGACATATGCTATTGCGTACTTAGATTCACTCGCTCTTAGGATTTGTTGTAACTTTCATTCAAAACTCCATATGCTTGTCGGAGTCTCAAGGACGAAGAGAAATATTTGCTCAGGAGTAGACTGCGAGGTAAATATTTTGTGATGAGTATACTTTTCTGAGAGCGTTTCTTAAAACGTTTACTAAAGGGACGTTGGAATACACGAGAGCTTGGTTTTGCATTCATGGCACTCACAGATTTTGAAAGATTGTTTTTCCTTTATATCGTGGCTTCACTCAAACCACTTATTTTCTTTTAACAATATCGAGTGAAAAGACAGTATGCTGAATTAAATTATAATTAAAGAATAAAGTTTTGAATTAAGTTTTTAATGCCACCCTACTTCCACATGTTAACAAAATTTTTGAGCTTTCTCTACTTCCGAAAGTCAATTGAAAACAAAATGGACTTTTTTTAAGCCTCTTGTGATGATGAAAAGAAAATCATTTCCTATGATCAAATTACTCTTGAAATAATTTGCCAGGCTTATTGATAATCTTTATGTAGTGTTTTCATTTTAAGAAGATGGTAGAGTATTCAATAATTACGATAAAGACGATTGAGTTATTCATTGTCCTGGTAGTCCGTTAGGACTAGTGTTTTCGAAAAGGTAATGAACCAGTTCACATTCAGTTGCTGGCTCATTGAGGTACATGTTCTTGTTTTTTTTTTTTTTTTATATAATCTTGAGAGTAACAGATAGTTAGCATTATAATTTGAATATCGGAATGATGGCCTGATTTTACATTATTATATGGTAATGATAAAAGATTAATAGGTATTTAAAACAAGTGCTGGGCTTTTCAAAGTGATAAATGAATCAGATTTTTTTTAAACATTGGTTTGACTTTCTGTACGAAAAGTGTTTAAAAGAATGGAAAAGTGCGTAAAGTGTAAAAGTTCATAATGTGTTTGTGCGTTCTGGGAGGGGGAGATGTTTGAGAAGGTGATCAACTGATGTCACTGCAGCGCCTCTGACCGGGAGGTCCTAGGTTCCCACTCCCCACGGCGGCAGGATTTTCGACACTAGCTTTTCAGCTATGTCGAAT
This sequence comes from Teleogryllus occipitalis, assembly GCA_011170035.1. NCBI lineage: Eukaryota > Metazoa > Arthropoda > Insecta > Orthoptera > Gryllidae > Teleogryllus > Teleogryllus occipitalis. The sequence goes on from BLKR01004158.1 coordinate 67,093, forward strand.
TCAGTCGCTGTCTCCAGGAGAATTCAAGTGGCCGGCTGCTCTCATCGGTAGTTTTCCGTGGTTTCTCCGATCAACTCCAGGCGAATGCTGGAGCAGTACCCTAACAAACGGGCCACGGACCGCGCGCTATCTGTCCTTCCTCTTCCTTGTCCTATCCTCTCCCCTTACACACACACACGAACATGCACTACACTACCACATATTCCGAGAGACCGTTCGGGAGCTTAGAGCTTGTCCCGGCTGGGGTGGTGCCCCGCTGGTGGGAGAGTCCTGGTTAGGGGGAAACCCCACTAGCCGACGATAGGTCGGCGCCGGATCTCGCCATCCAGCGGGGGAAGATCACCGCCATCTCCCGAGAAGAAAAACATCCACTACACTAACGTGACTAATGAACAAAGCAGTTGACGTGCCCGGAAACATGAAAAAATCAATCAATCATTGAGATTGTGGTTCAGGAGGAAAGATGCTCACGGGGTGCTGGGGAGGGCTGTGGGGCAGCAATAGGCGCGCGCGAATCTCGAGCAGCGTCGTGCGAGCTCAATTTCCAGGCGCCGCGTGGCGTCGCGTGGCGTGGCGTGGCGTGGCGGAGGGGTTTGCGGGCGCGGCGTGCCACCGCCTCGTCGGCGTCGGCCCGTGGCCCGCCGGTGGCCCGCCTGCGGCCCGCCTGCGGCCCGCCCCGGCAGGGCGACGCGAAGCTCGCGCAAATCCCTCGGGGCCATTACGTCGGCCGAGGAGCACTTACCGAGCAGCTACCTCGCCGCCCCCGCCCCCGCCCCTGCCACCGCCACCGCCCCCGCCGCCGCGTCTGACAAATTGCGCGCCATTCCTCACTGGAGGGGGCGGCACCGCTGCCACCCACCCCTCCCTCACCCCCCACCCCACCCTCACCCCCACCCACGCTGTCGCCGCCTTTCGACGGGCGCGCGCACTCTCGTCCACCGCTGCAGCCGCGCGGGGGAGGGAGGCGGTGCCGGCGGCGCAACTCTTTCTCACGGCCCCACTTCCAGAGGCCGCACCGCTCCCTGCAGCTCTTAGCGCGCGGATAAAATATTCCGGCCGCGCCCGCCCCGCCGCGACGTGACGATTTTAATATCGCCCCGCGCTCAGCCGCCCGTCGCCGCGGCATTGTGCCCCGGTCGCCCCCCCCCACCCTCCCTCCCCCTTGCCTTTCCTCTTTTTTTTCTTCTCTGGCCACTGTTTCCTTTCTTTATCCGGGAATACGTAGACCTTGCAGTTTTCTTTCTCGGTCTCATGTACGCGCGGCATTTCTTTCTTTTTCTTCGTGCAGAATTTTGCAGCCTTTCTGAAATTTCTACACGCTGTTTTTAAACTTGAAAATTTGTTATACTGGCTTTTAAATAATGGTAATGCGGCTTGTGGAAATATCTTGAGGTCGAGCTTTTCGGTAATGCGGTGTTATATGTCAAGCAGACTTATCGTCTTACTTCAATTTCGCACTGTGTAAATCTGAATAATCGCAGCAACTAATCATTCGAAGCCAAAAACCCGTTTTGTTCGTATCACAAGAAATCGATATTTTATCGACCTTTTAAACCTAGTCAGTGTTTACAGTCAGATGTGTCGACTAACTCTTGAGAAGTTATTGTGTGTGCTATGTGCCGTGCCGCGCTTTATCTTTTCCTACTTTCGATCGAATACGGTTACTAAGGCGGCGGTCGCAGTGGAACCGATTTTGGCCGAAATTTCGGTCGCCCGACGTCGGATGTTTGCGGTCGATGTCCGATTCGTTAAAAACGTGTTAGTAAATTAAAATTGGTACATTGGACCCGAACGGTCGCTTCCGACGGTCCGGAAACATCGGCTGTTTAACGAAAATATGTTTGCTTTGATTATGTCTGTTCCAGTCACTCGAAATCAGCTGGAGAGTCGAAGCTAACTTGCATAACCAAGATTCCCTGCAATACATGTAGGGTGTTGAGCGTGCTTCTCGCAAATGTTTCAATGAACTGCGAAATTGTGGGAATATTAGGACGATTTCGGGTGCAACATTCGGATGAAATAGTCGGACGATTTGGGTGGCAGTCGTCCGCTAGCGAGCAACCGTGTTTCGCCTGCGCAGTGACCGTAGCCCAAGAGTGTGTAATTTGCTTTTACCGCTGTCTGTCCGCTCGGCCCTTCTCCTGGGCGCCAATCGCATATCGGAGGCCGAGACACGCCCCCTCCGAACGCGCCCAGCGACGCCGCCTCGCTGTTCCCGCCCGCTGCGCGACGCGTCGCGAATTTCAAAATTGAGTTGCGCTACTGATGAATTCAACTCGCCGCAAATTGCGTTCGCTGTTGTAATTACGACTCATTCACGGCGCAAAGCTTCGTAAATATAACTGAAAATTAAACGTTTGATAGCTGACCTATGAAAAGAGAAGTGTAGAATATATGTAGTGTAGCCTTTAACCCTGTCTCTTTGCCCGTGCCTTTTGAACACCACCTCGTTAGTGTGAATAAAATTTTGTAATCCAGTCGCATCGGTCGTGTTACCTGTCGCCAGGGCATTCCATTCATGAGTGTAATTTGCAAGTGTTTGTGCATTATCCTATCTCGTGGGCAAATACTGTACTCTATTGCAATGACGATTGCCTATTGAATATACCCACTAATGGTTCATTAGCAGGTTTCTGTTATTTAAATGACTAATGTAACGGCACGCGTGACAAATGTATGTAGAGATATATACAGGAATAAATAGTGAATTGTAGGTTTAGACGTGTGTATGACTCGCTTCCAGAACACACGTGCGTAGTATCTAGTCACGTATGATTGTTATTATCTCATAACTGTTTAATAGAAGCAATATCATATTTTATTTAAGACCTGACAGCATGCTATTTTGGAAATAGAGCTGTATGAAACCTCATCAGTAACATGAAAAGTATTCACATTTTCTAACTCTGCAAACCAAACATTGTAAAACTGTTTCCTCATCATCAGATCTTCTGGAAAGAAGAGTTGTTTAAAAGTTGGAGGTGCTACCCCTCTAAAAGGGAGCTGCTATTCCCTCTACAAGGGAATAAAATATTTTATTTACCAGGAACCAAGTGCCGTCCATGACCGAATCGTTTCAAGAAATCCATTGATTTAGATTATTTCGTGAATGCATGTTGAACTGACGTGTGTTCGTGTGATGCCGGCATTACTCTGCATTAGCAGTGACACTACCACGCCCTCCTCCCTCCCCCCAGCCGCTCATTCGACCGATTTTGTTTCTTTGTCGAACTTTATTTAACATGAGTTAGCAATTATTAGCGTAGTAGACTGTTTTAACACAAAAAAACACAAACTGCAAATAATATCGGTAAGTCGTTATTTTTGTACATCTAATTACTGAAAATAATGTAATGAAGTATTTCTTCTCAAAGAGTTGCTGTAGGTGAAGTTCTAGGTGAAGGGAAAAATCAGGGAATTTACGGAAGAATTGTGAGAAGTCAGAGTACATTTTGAGGTGGTCATAAAACTATATATTGTTCTTCAAGAAAACAGAACAGCATTATGTTTGCTCAATCTCTTTTCATTGAGTTGGTTTTAATTAGTTCTTTATCATGGCAAAACCAAAGGGCTGATAAATTAGTAGCAGGCTTGTTTTATTAGTTTTTTTTAAATAGTATGAAATAAGCTGCAAATGTTATCAGTGAAAAATGTTTAAAATCCTCTGGAAACCCGGAAAAAGTCTGGGGAAATTCGTTTCGGGAAATGAGTGTCGGCTCACTGAGAGCTCATTTGATCGTGAGGATAATCGTGTTATAGAGCGATTTTCCTAAGGTTGAGCCAAAGTGACAGTCAGGGTAACATAACTGAAGGTTCTGTGGTCGTTGTGCCCTTGAGTCCATTAGACTTCTTTCCCGCATTCGTTCGTTTGCAGTTGGCTAACTTGTAAATGGCTTCGACACTTCCCCCGACAAAAATATAGTGCGCCGCGAGAAATAATTGATATTAGGAAGTGCAGTGTTATGTGCTCTTCTGTAAAAATTATTTTTTCTTTATATATTACATTGAATTTACTTTTTGTGTGATAAATATTATGTTTATTTTAAAATCGAGACTTGAATGCGAGATGCGTACCGGTGGACGTGTTTCTGGCTTAAAATCATTTTTCTTTCTATTTACATTCGTGGCAGTTTTCTTTTATTGAATGTGAGAGCATGTTAGATTTTCCTCACACGTGCTTAAATTTAAATATTTCCCGGACTCGCGTACGTATACATCAGCGAAACTCTTAGACTTGTGCATAGGGATGTTTTCACAGGAGCCATTAGCACTTTACGAAGGGGCGTAGCTGAACAGCTGTCGCGGTGGAGGGATACATTTTTGAAATACATGTGATGTTCACTTGTTTTCGCGAACTGTTACTTTGGCTCATCCTTAGAAAAATCGTTCTATAACCCCTGGCCTGTGTAGTGCATGTTCAGTGCGAAGAAACGCAAATGAGTGAAAAATGTTGAAAATCCTCTGAAAATCCGGGAAAAGTCTGGGGAAATTCGTTTCGGGAAATGAGTGTCCGCGATTTGATCGTGAGGATAATCGTGTCAACCCCTGGCCTGTGTGGTGCATGTGCCGTGCGAAGAAACGCAAACCCCTGCAGGTGCGCGGGCGGCACTCGCGTGCTTCGGAGCGCGGGGACGGCGTGGGCGGCGGGGGCGGCGAGGGGGTCGCGCTGTGTTGACTCGGCGTCGGGGACGCTCCCTGGCGCGGTGTCGCGCGGTAATGGGCCGCTTGTCCCGGGATCGATCCCCGGGATTACACTGCCATACCTGAGACGCCTCCACGTGCGGGCGCGAGCGCCTGGCCGCCCGCCCGCCCGTGCGTCTGTTTGCGGGGTCCCTCGCCGCCCTGGGCCTACCGCTGGGTGAGCTTGCGCGGGGGGGTGCCGGAGGGCGCGTGTCGCGGCGAGGGAGGATGTGGCCTCCCGCCTCCTCGTCCTCCCCTCCCCTCTTCGAGTGCTGAGCGCTCGACGTTAGGTTCACAAACGCTGCCTGTGCGGCACGACCGAAGGCCAGGCTGTTCAGTTTCGCTACCTCGCGATTTGAAGGCAGCAGTGGGCAAATATTTCCCAATTTTAGTGCCAGATTTTTATATTTCTTTTTGATAACAGTGTTTGTTCGGTTACTGATAGAAATATTGCAAAACATGTTTTCTTTTATGCTAACTTTCATTCCAGAATGAAGATATGCAGTCAGTTTCAATTCCTGTTACCTTATGTAAACTAAAATTTTTTGTTTCGCATTACACAAAATAATGTTTCAAATATTATATTAACGTTTGTTTTAGAGCGATTAACAATAAAATCCTGTGTTTATCAGTTATTAGATTTTGAGTATCAGGTGTTCGTCGTCTTGTATACTTTTGCGAGGTGGATATTTTTAAAGGGTGATAAATTATTCTCAAGAGAAAACATTCTTTATTTTATAAACATTTCTTCTCATTCATATAAGAATAAATAAAAGAAGTAATATTTACTAAAACAATTTAAAATTGTGAATTTATAATATAATGTGACGGGAAATTTCACTACGCTCCCTAACACGTTTCTACTATCTAAGCTGCTTGCGACAAATATGTTTTGTAGTTTGTTTGTATTTTCAGGGCACAAAGTATCTTCCTTGTGATAGAGAAATGCAAGATATTTTTTCACTAATGTTAAGTATGAAATCTAATGTTAAGTATGAAATAAAGCGTGTTACTGAGACATTAAATGGCTATTGATTGTTTTGTCAACCATTATTAAAAATACCTTCCGGGGCTTGGATAGCCGTGGGTTATCGGACATCCTACCCTATAGTGGTTTTCCAGCCTGGAAGGTAGTTTTAATGGTATATCCAGCCGTGAAACCCTACATTGTTTTAAAGATCATTGTCTTGCCAAAAACACGTTACCTGGAAGACAATCGACGTCTTCCATTCATTATGTCATTTTAGCCAACTTAGAGAAAATATAAGAGTGTATATCACCATCTCCTGCAATGCATTACGAGCTTTGTTTTCGTTTGCACCTGGAATGGCGTGCTTGTTGTGGAGTCGCCTGCGTGAACACTCGGCTGCGCGCTTAGAGCGGGCGCCCAGCCGGCGCGAGCGGCGTTCGTTTCAAATTGGGCCGAGCCCCTTACAACGGATGGGTAGGCAACCCTTCACACACGGCCGCAGCGACGGCGCGCAGCCGGCGCGGCGCGGCGCGGCCCAGCGCGTCATTTGGGGCGACGCGCGGCGAGGGTGGGGGCGGGGGCGGCGCGGTTTAACTCGCGGGCGAGTCCATCCCTGGGCTGTATTACGGGGCGCGGGCTGCGGCGGAGGCGGCGGCGGACACGTGAATAGATGGCGGGCGGCGCGCGGGCCGGGCCGGGCCGGGACGGGACGGGCTGGACCGGACCGGCGTCACAGCTGCAGTTGGGCCCTCCCCTTCCCTCCCGCCCCCCTCCCGCTCCCGTCCCTGGCGCCCTAGCGCTGAGCCGCGCCTCGACACGAAATGGGACGCGACGGCTGCGGGCGGAACTCCTCTCGCCGGCGCCCTCCGTGCGCTCTTCCTCGGCGAGAGGCGGGCCCTCGGCGGAAGGAAGGACGGGGATGGCGAATGCGCGGGAACGCCCGTTGGCGGCTTTAGGGTCGTACCAACGGTTTGGTTACAAGCTAGTGTGGCGTCATGCGGTTGCAATTGAAACACAGACGAGAGTGGGTTTAAATAATTGAAGGTTTATTGCTAAGTTCCACCACCTTATTATACAATTATTTAATTTACTAAATCCCACTACACGGAGTAATCTTTCGCTGCGGCTACCACACCTCTACACTCGAATCTCGGTGCTTTCCAAGGCGTGAAGCGCCGCAACCTACTTACGACTCGGTAGTGACTCTGCCTGTCCGTACGGCAACACATTGCCGGCCCTTCGCCCAGCTCGCGGCCCGTGCCCACTCAGACCTTCGCCGACTGGCCCGTCTGCCGATCCGCACTCCGCTGCGCCTAGGAACCAAGAGAGAGTTTTCGCGTCGCGCAGGGCCGATGCTGGCCCTTCCCCCCCCACCACGCTGCCTCCTAGGGTTTCCCGCCGACGTCACATCCGCTCCCATACAACGGCTACGCGTGGCGCCTTAGCGTCGCCTATGCCACGCGGCCGTTCGTTACAAATACGTTTGTGCATGACGCTACACTACATTGGTTTGGGAATGAATTTTATGGATGCTCATAAGATGAATTCGCGGAGGTTGACTTCTTGCTCTACAGTGCATTCAACCTTAATCGTTATAATGACCCTCTAATTTTGTCTATGAGGATCAGGCTTTAACAAAAATTACATTTTTACTTTTTCGCACACCGCTAGCGTAGTACAGAGAAAGTTCTGTAATTCTGCAATAAAAAGGGGCGATTTTTGAACCATCCTAAAAAGTTTTGTGGGTTCCTGATACCAACAAAGTGGATGTTTATTGTTCGTATATATAGTAGTCACAATACATAAAGTAGTCAGAATGCGCCTTTTGCCGGTCCTAGATGCCAAAAAGTTGATTAACGGAAAAGCGTCTTATCTGTTCGTTTGTTCCCAACATAGCGCCTAAATAATATTTTTCATAAAATCTAGAACACGTATTGATGATACATATAGTCAGTTACACAGAGTATTAATGCGTATTGATTCCAGATGTGTCTTTTTTGGAAATGGATTAATTTGTAATTTCATTAATAAATTCGTGGAAATCTCACATCATAATGTAATTTAAATTTATCGCTCGAAAATTAAATTTGCATTATAACAAGTATTTATCATTTCATTAGTAATACGTATTTGTTGAATTTTTTTGTATCACTGCATTTCGTTGACTTGTTAGAACCTACTTGCCAGCTTTTGGTTACTCTTGCATGATATGATTTGTAATAATTGTAGATGTATGCAATTCCACTTTATCTGAGTTTATTTTGTTTCAGGTAAGTGGTCTCATGAATATACTGACCTAATACGTCGTTTTACGTAAGTACCGAGACACTATTCTTTAATTGTCGTTGGGTTGTGTATCAGGAAAGTCTGGTTTTTATTCTATTAAATGTTTACACTGCATTATATAGATTTTGAAGAATATATTTACGTCTTTTAAATCCTTACACCACTCGACCGAAGAAATCTTTGTTTTATTTTTGTATTGAAATTTGAGAAGGAACGGCAGATATATAATTACATTGGGATAAAAAACTTGAGAGATGTCAAACACCTTGGTTTTGTTAGCTTTTAGAACTGTGTCATAACTTATTACACGCACTTTTTACGACAAAAAAGTGATTTATGCTTATGAGTAAGGAAGTAATTTACTGTTTGGCGTCTTCTCTCGCCTAGAGCGCCATCATTATGCTCTTGACACTTGCCGTGGAGTCGTTGGAGCGTGGGCGGTAGTTTGCGTGGAAGATTACTCGATTTCACAACGGCCTCCTCCTGTGATGTTGGCCGGCAGAGCTTTGATTGTGTTGACTGAGGAACTGGGCGCGGGGCGGAGGCGACTCGAGGCGATGGCGAAAGCAATTGCGGTCGCCGCCGCGGCGGTCGGACCTCAAGGCGTGGGTGGCGCTGGCCGGCAAGGGAAGCAAAGCGCGACGCCCGCAGCAAGAACGCCAGAACATTCGCGGCTGTAATAGTAATCAAAGATGTAGTCACTGGGTCGAGAAGGCCATGGCAAATGAGTAACTCATTGGCGTAGTAAGTAGGCATGCGACGTCCCAACAAAACATCCGTGTTTCTAAATATCGAAGCTCAAAATTATATTAATTATATTAATAAAACATCGACCCAAACCCATCCATGTTATTAAACATGGGTTTAACATGTTATTAAACATCCATGTTTTGAAAATTGGATTAGTAACCATTGAAGTTCACGCTCGGGGAGGGGGATAATTTTAAAGTGGTCTCATTTGTTAATTTTTAATTGAGATGTAACTGGTAAAACAAAGTCAATAATCATCAGGTCATTTAATATAAATTGGATTATGTAATTCGATAATACAAAAATAATGGAAAATTCATGGGCAAAAACTCGATTTTATTTATTTTTCACTCTTGGTCACTTTCGTCTAAAGAATAGTCAGTTTATCGATTTCTGAAAATTATTAAAGAACGTTGTCATCATAAACTTTTCTTTTATTTAAAAAATATCGACCACGTAAAAACATCAAACGCAAAATATCGATGTTGAATGCATCGATGATTTTATAAAAACGTCGATATCGTTATATCCGTAGTAGTAAAACCGTCTGTGGCAATAATGTGTATATTGGCGCAGCCTTCATTGGTCGAAGTGGACCAATCTACAAGCGGCGTGAATTGGAGGTATGAAGCGATGACCGGCCGGGTGAACCGAAGGAGCTGCCGCGAGCAGAGAGGCGCTTTCCGCGAGGCAGCAGCGGTTGACGCCAGGCCCACTGTGTCTGCGCCGCCGAGTGGCTGGTGCAGCGAGGTCACGTCATCTAAGACGGCGCCTGCGGGCGCACTCGACCTAATCAGGGTGGACGCGATGCACCAACTTTACGAGGGCGCCGCAGTTACGGTCTTGTCCGGAAATGACGTCTGCCCGCCGCCGCCGCCCATGTCGCCCCCGCTGCGCGCGCGGCGCCGCCGGACAGAGACCCGCCCCCTGCCCGCTCCTCGCGATCAAAGGAGAGGATGTCGCCCCCACCGGCCGAGCGCCTCTTTCCTTCTCTTTGCTACCTCACTCACTCCGTTTTATCTAAACAAAGTGTAGTCAATTTAGTCTACCAAGCGATCCTTGCAACTGAATACTGAAATTCTTGAAATTATTCTTAGTTGTGACATATGATTAATCTTTGCGACATCTATTTTGTATTTTTATAAAACAAGTGTCCATCATCCGAGTCATGAATTGATTCTGAACAGCAATATCCACGCAGTTTGAACACATCTTTTGTTACTTTTACATGTAACAGTCGTGTTTTCTTTGTTTCATGTACAGAGCACGCTTTGTCGATCTGAACGAACTTACGGTGCTGCGTGTTTCAAACGGATATCTTGATTATGGGAGGTACTCTGCATTAATCCTCAAACATTGCTACAAACCTTTGGATTAAACTTTGTATTCGTATAGCGGAAAGACACTTAAAAAATGGTGCAGGTCTCATTTTCATTGAATTTCTTTGAATTTTCGAAAATTCCTAAAGTTCAAAAAAAGTCAACGAAGATGGAGATTTTTTCTGGCCCGTCAATGCTCTGCATGTTCCAGATTAACCTTTTAATTTTGTGTGATTTACACGAAACCGCTAAGTATTTTCACAAGTTCCACAAAAATGGCTCCAAAAAACTAAATTCTTTCTGTTAAATGTTTGCTGGAATAAAGCAAAGGACGCACGAAAAAACTGAACAGGTCCAGTTAGAATCTCTGAATTTTTGAAAATTATGAACGCTTAAACTATTTTGAACGCTCTCCTGCAACAGTGTGATTAAACACAAGCATTTTTCCCAATGAAATCTATTTTTTAAAAATAAATTATGACATTTACAGTTTCTCAAGATGTGTATTTTGGGGATACCTTTCAACGAAATCGGGGTAATTAGAAAAAATACATCGAGATTTTATCGAGAACGGGACTATATTATACTTTCTTGTGTACATACAGAGTAATATATGTAGTAAAAGAGATAGAGAATAATCTCTTCGCCTCACATGGAACTGTGTAATTGAGTAACTTAAGCCCTACACTGAGAATAATGCTACAGTGATGGAGCCAAGGGATACTATGGTTAAGTAGGTAGAGACAGTGCCGAGATAGAGCTTCCCGATATTCGGAGACCGTAATGATACTCTGTACTGCGAATGTCCTCAGAGGAGCGATAGGAACCGCGAAAGGTTCTAGGCACCCATAGATGGCAGCTGGGAAGAGGATATGGCGTAACGAATCTAGCCACATGAATAGGGAACTAACTTTTACAAGAAGTCTGCATCATTTTGTAGTACCTCAAGTTCTTTTAATATAATGGCCCAAGAATGCACACTAGTGGTGCTACAAAATCACATACATACATAATTGGTAATGGTGAGATGATGATGATAATAATAATAATAATAATAATAATAATAATAATAATAATAATAATAATAATAATAATAATAATAAATAATAAATGAATTGTTGCAATTTTCGAAAATGAAGAGAGTCTAATGAAAATTTTTATGAGCGGACTTTGCTTTATCCGATAAAATCAAAAACGTGAAAGTCATTTTTGAGAAAATTTTGTTTGAGACAGTTCGAGGCGTCATGTAATGTACCCAAAAAAATCAAAATATTCGTTTTCAATTCGCAGGGCCTCCAGTTCGGCCAGATCGATCGGCCGATATCAATGTTGGAGAAAATAGTCGGTAATGCTGTCCGTAGACATTCACAGAGGCAGACAGATATTTTGCCGTAAACCGATTTTTCCGTATCGAGGACCCAAACCCCATCTCGATCAGGTTTTTCGTCCAGTTTCCCTGATCCATTGAGCAAATGCCGAGATGGCCCTTTGTTTTGCTTCTGGACATAAATGTAACTTCATTATCTGTGCACGTCTTCTAGAATCCATTGGGAAATATAGTTATTCAAATTATCGTTTCCATGTTGTTGCAGCAGGAAGTATTATTCCTTGATGAAGGACATCATGGATAAGGGCCCAAAATGTATTGCTTATTTCTCCTTTAAAATAGATTTTATTACATGAGAGCTTTTTTTTTCAATTTTCAAAATTCATGTAGTATATGACTTAGTGTAGGGATCACAGGATTTTGAAAATTTGCACAGAATTCACTTCTCCCCGTAGTACATCATACGCAGTTTCAACTGTTTTTTGACATAAAATAAATAAATAAAACCCTATACAGTACGTTTTGCGCGAATCATAGGAAATATTATACTATTACATAGAACTCGATTTTTGATATCAGGACCCCACAATACGTGTTTTTCTACCACCACTTTCTGCTAACAAAGAAACACGATTAATAGTGGGGAATTTCGAGTTTCTACATCAATTTAGAGAACTTTTAATAATGTAAAATACAAATTAGTGATAGGTACGATAAATATTCATATAGTTCATAATTCAATTTATTATCGTTTAATTTTGTTACGTGCTATGTTATTTTATTTTAACGCTGGGTAGAGTTAAAGTTATTTCATTACGTTTGGATATTATAGTTGATTTCATAGCCTCCTGTGGGTAAAAGTTTATATTAGCATCGTAGAATTAGTGGCAAACAGCACATTTATTCTTTTAATAAAAGCTATTGTAATTGAAATTGTAAAAGTTAATGTTAAGAGAAGGGAATTATTTCATTACATAATGTTTTACCAAAAAAATATGTTTATACAAATTTGACTCTAACCATCCATGTTAGAGCAACAATCACCTTTGGAATAGCAGCAAAACTTTGATGCTTTCCCATCTTTAAACATGTTTGTTTCCTCATAGATTCACAAAATGTATGTACAAACTTAGATATTCAGAGTATATTTTAATTGACCCCATCAGTTTAAGTTTTGATTGTGTAAATTTACTTGAAAATATTGTTTTTATTGAACCAGATTGTCTTGTTAATTTAACAAAATGCTTATTAGTAAGGTAAATGAAGAATATAATCGTAAGTCGTTCCGTAATATTTGATAATTGCGGCCGCGTCATGTTTTATTTCTTCATTAAAATTTCATCGTGAGCACTAACGTTGAGGTGGCTCTTGTTCGTTAATCAGAGAAGTCGATCTTCCCAGTTGCTGCGTCGTGCGTAAGGGTCTCCGCCGGCGCGCCGTGCCGCGACAGGGGCTGCGTTCGTAAAAGCCCCTCGGCCGAGGGGGTTCCCCCTGAGGAAGCGAGACGTGATCACGTGCAGGGCCTCTCAGGCGATCGTGGTTTTATTGACGTGACGTAAAATGCCACCGCTTTTTAGGGGCGGCTGCCTCGGTGCTCTGTGTGTTGCGGGAGCTCTCCGCCCTGCTTGCCTTCCATCCTCATTTGATCACGTTAAGAAGGCTAGTATACAATACTTGCTTAAATTCAATTCAAAATTAGTTAATTTTATTTGCTTTAACATTTTTTATCAGAATATTAATACTATAGTAGTATTTCTTAAATATCACGTGCATGCAGATATGTATGTATTGGGTAATTATTTTGATTGCTTGATCTTCAGTGAGCCCGTGAATAAATAAAATATCGCATTGTTTTTCAAATTGTTTGCACCTTGTGAAATGAACATTCTCATGTACATTGTGTAAATATTACAAACCGTAAATGTAATTCCATATATAATTTTTAAAATTTGTTGTCAAGAAAATACAATTTGATAATTCTCTTAAAATCTGATTAAGGAATACGTGCATGCAGATATGTATATATTGGGTAAATATTTTGATTGCTTGATCTTCAGTGAGCCCGTGAATTAATAAAATATCGCATTATTTTTCAAGTTGTTTGCACCTTGTGAAATGAACATTCTCATGTACATTGTGTAAATATTCCAAAGCGTAAATGTAATTCTATTAATACTTTTTAAACTTTGTTGTCAAGAAAATAGAATTTGATGATTCTCTTAAAATCTGATTAAGGAAAGTTGAGTGTAGAAGTGTTCTAATTCCAAAAATGTTCCCAAGTTCTGAGGGCCCTTGATTGGAAAGGGGCATTCAAGCTTTTATTCAGACAAATCTTGCGAACGAAATACCGATCAAACATTTATTTTATAACTTTAAAGTTCTTAAAAGCTGGATTTGTTTTGCGCCTCGCCGAGCGTTTTCAGTCGCCCGTAAGAATACGCGTCTCAACGAGTGCGGGATCGCCGTGTATTACGAAGTTTTCGAGCGAACTTTGCTTATGTTTGTATCCCCACTAATAGCAGAATCTGGAGAGCTGCTGAAAGGAAGAAAGAAAAAAAGAAACGAAACATTTTTTTTTTTCTTCTACTTCTCTCACTCAAACTCAGCATCTTGTCGGATGTTTCTGGGAGACTTTATTCGTCGGCTTCTTCTCGAAACCTCGTCGCCCTGCCGCCCTCTGATCTTCAGATGTTTCCGCTCCCCCCTTCCCTTCCTCTTGCGTCACTTGCCGTCCCGAAACTAACAAAGTTGTTAAGAAGCGAAGACACTTAACTCGGCCCGTTTCGGGCCGCCTCTTTTCGTTGTTCGGACTTGGCCGGAAAGATAAGAAGTCATTCTGTCGATAACAACATCGGAAAAGACGTCTCCACCTTCGTCTTTTTATTTTGGAGACCTACCTTCTCCCTTTGACTTTCCCTCCACTAAGACCCTCTCGTAAACTTTATTGTTTTTCATTTATTCGCGGCGAGGCAAGAAGACAACGGACGGTTGCGCGTTTGAAATGCTTTTAATTATTGCGGCGATTGTAGAAGTTTTGCGACGACTGGAGCGTTTTGTTTTGGGCTGAAATATCTCGGACAAGATATCGCTTAATGGAGTTCTTGCCCGGAGTCTTTAGAAGCGGGTGGAAGGAAGGGGAAGTTATCGTTTCATTTGTGAAGTTGCTCGCTGCTTCTCCGACTTCTCTGCAGCCACCGCTTCCGCATCCACGCGACTTTCAAGACGCATATTCTTGTAATAACGTTTGTGGTTTTAATCCTCGCAGCAGTAGCTGCAGAAGCGCCGAAACGCAAGGCCTGGAGCGCGGAAGATGAAGAGCGGGCGGAAGCCGAGCGATTTCCTTCAGAGAGAAACGGTTTTGTAACGCGTTTGCCGCCATATTTAGTCTCCAAACATTAATCCTCCTCTCGGCGACGGTTTGCGCCTGCGCAAAAAAAAAAACGACCTCCTTAATATAAGTCGGGCGTCCTCGCGAATTCGCCCGCGAGTGCTCCGAGAGTTGCCCCGTAAAAAGGACGAGTGCGCTTTTCTCGAGGCTGAAACCGGCACTTTTGATGCCCCGCGGGGGGTTATCATTCCATTTTCCTCTCGTGTGCGCGCCCGCCGCCGCGCCGTGCCGCGCGGGGCCAAGAGGAGGATGGAGTGGAGCCGCTTTCATTTGTATCAAGTCGGAAGACCGCGCTGTGTATTCAAATGCGTTTCGCGTTAGCTTCGCTGCCTGCTTTTTCGCCCGGCGCGGCAGGGCGCGGCGGGACGCGACGCGGCGTCTCGCGTCGTATTTTTGTGGCGCACCGCGCGTCGGGCCGCAGTTGTCATCCCCCCTCCCCCTCTTCCGCGCTGGGCGGCAAAGGCAACTACGCGTTTTGCGACGCACAAGATCTCATTATGCGCTTTTGAATGGGTGCCTTTGGAGGGGGTTCTGAACGATTCCAGCTGAGTGCGTGTAATGTTCTCCTCTCCATTTTGCAAACTTATCGCTGTATTAAATCGGTAAAATGACTCTGTGATATGAAGTGTTATTTAGAAATTTTTTAGTAGTGACGTTTGCTGTGGGAAAATTTAATTAGGTCAACATATGTAAACTTAATATTTTTGCTCGCTACTCTTCTGCCCATTGTCAAAAGCACGTATAGTATAATAATTACTAGTAAAATTTGATTATATGCGTTTTCTCTTACCCACTGTCTACTGACGAAGTTTCATTTAAGTCTGAATGCCCGGCATGGGGAGTGTTGCGTGTTAGCACTGTGAAGTAAACATTGTGGGTTTTATTGGGCCTAGGCCTGTAAATACGTATGTGGGAGTTTTATATAATTAGCATATTTATTAAAAATGCAAATTAAAACATATTTTGAGTAATTTTCTGTAAACATCATTGTATGATCACCACAAAGAACTTGTTTTAAATGGTGGTAGTATTTCAACTTTACTATAGTCTTTCTTGTTTTCCTTTAAAGTCCTCCTGGGTAACGATTTCCGAGACTTTATGGACCCCGATGAATGTCTTGAGGAATAAAACCTTAAGCCGAGTCTCCTCATTGAGAGTGAAGCGTAGGGGAAGGGGAAGCGGTTCCCAATCGCCGGCCGAGCGCAGTCGGTGTGCGAGGCTCGGCCCCGCCGCCCTCCGCCGCCCAGCCAAGTGGCCAGGGCCCTGAAAGCGAAGCCGTGTCCCGCCCGTCCTAATTAAAAGGCTCCTCCCGCGCCGCCCGCGCCGCCCACGCCTCGCCGCTTGGCGTTTGTTTGCTATGCGCGCCGGAAAGCAACCACCTGCCCGACGCCTCCCGCGCCTGCCTTCGCGATGGCACGTGCCCCGGCCTCGCAAGGCGCCGCGACGCTCCGCAGCACGGGCGTGGCTAGCCTCTCCAGGCGGCCTCTTAATGGAAACAGACGGCGGAGCAACCAACAAAGACACACAACGGATTCCAACCTAAATAAGCAGTGAAGAGTACTTAGCAGACTTAAGATAAAGAAACCGGCTTCTTCGACGAAAATGGTGAAGAGTCAAAATGCGAATTTTTCTGTATTTATGTTGAAATGAAATATATTTAATTGGCTTATTTGTTTGTTCATCAAGATATAAAATAAGTCCATTAATGGCCAAAAACATTGGAAAGGTTCACGGGCAAATCTATTGAAGATAATTCGGATTATATCGGATGATTATTCAGTTATGCTCCCACGAGGTTAAACTAATGAGAAGTGAATGAATCAGAAGGCAATGGAGGTACCCACTTTTTTTTTCATACTGTTCCAGAAAATGTAGAAATCCATTCTAAAGTTAGTATTACTGTTTTGTTACTTATTATTCTATTCCACTGATAGTATTTCAATTGTGTTCAATATTAAGTGAGGTTTATTAGATTTTATATTGTTGTATTATAATATTTTGTATAATGAATTACGTAAATTGAACTTGGTGAGTTTCGATTTTATTATCGTCTATTATGATATTGTACCATGATATCCGACCTCCTGATAGGACAATGTAACTGACTCGTGAGCGATGCCAGCTCGATTGTCATGGTAATCGGCTTAACGACCACCCACGCTGAGTTTCGAGCGCGACGTGAATTGCCCTCGTCGTCTGCTCAAATGCTCATGGAATAAAGTCCACTTGACATTTTTTCCACTAATGTGGTATTCATTAAGGGTTGTACAATAGTGGCTACATTTCAGATAAAAAATCGTTTACTAACCTAATACAAGATCATCGTAATCGAATATTTTACGCGTTTCATCCAGTTGAGTGTAATGTAATACTTACGCGGTAGGTGTTCACAAGCTGCTATCATTTTTGTTAGTTCATTGTCTAGAAACTGATAGAAATGAATCGGACTTTCCTACACTTTGTGGAAATGTGAATGAACAATTTATACAATAACAATTTCTGAACATGATATTATTTTTAAATCTTCGGGTAGAGTAGAATTCAATATATTAATTATCCATCCATTAATCGGGTAGAAACTAGAACTAATATATCGGAAGAATATAATTACTAGTACTTAGCAGAAGTCTTAGCTCGTGCAAGGTGAGGAAATTTTCCGCTGTTTAATAATAATTGTTAAATCTTGCAATGTCATTTTTTAAAATTGTTCTTGCTACACCCAAGAGACTTGTGACATTTCCTGACTCGTGTTTTTTTTTTTTCCACCGACAATGACTGTGCAACAACATAACGTTTTCGTTCGAAATAATACGTCAGGTTTTCCCGTTTCACGCCGCGTATACAATCATTGTGAATTCCAAACGCTTTCACACAACTGGGAGTGAAGGTTTTACTGGTCATTCATTAGGTATGTGTTTTATGAATACAATGACTCGAAAACGGACGTATTAACCAAAGGTGTGATAGTTGACGTTTGCATTCACCCTATTTACACAATTCGACTGCTTTTTTATTTCTCGGTTAATATTTCTTTCTGAACAAATATATTCATTTATTTTGTAAATAATAAACAATTTATGTGTTTCAACAGTGTTTCTTTGCTTCTGCAAGCCAAATTTTTGCCTAGATAGCATTTTTTAAACCAACTTTTGAGGGCTTATTGCCGCTCAGATATCCAGAATATCTCAGTAGTTTATGAGACAAAATACACTTAAAATGTTTTAAGAGCCTATTTTCGAATTTTCGACGTTTCCTCCCCGGACACCCTTTGTAACACTTCAATTATATTTTCAGAAACATGTTGAACTCTCTGCTCACAGTGAATAGTGCTTTTATTGTTCCAGAATTTGTAAAGCTCTCTCATTTCATTAACCTTAGAACAAAAGTTGTGAACGACATGAAACATTTCTTTTTAATGTTTAAGTTTTTCCATATAGTACATACAGATCTTTTCTTTTGCAACTATTCTACAACTCTTCCTTTTGAGCGACAAATCGCAAGACGTGTTCAACTAGTAATAATGTTTCTTCTAAAATTACATATCGTTTGTGAAGTATAGGAAATGAAGAGAGATAGCATTCTCTTTTAATTCTTTTAAATCTTGTTCACTCAGAATTTTTGCAAAAATATTCGGTACGCCACTAAAACAGGAGGGAGGGATAGCATGAAATTTCCGAATTGCTGAGTTAGATTGGAATTTATAGATTCAAGTCGCTTCTTCCCACAAAAGTCTGTTGACGCATTTTGCTCTTTGGGATTCGTGGCGTAGTGTGTCCATTTCCGCGCAAGCCTCTTTGGATGCACCGGGAGCGGTAGCTCAGTGCATCAACTGATGTCACTGTAGCGCCTTTGACCGGGAGGTCCTAGGTTACACTCCCCACGGCGGCAGGATTTTCGGCACTAGCTTTTCAGCTAAGTCGAATTCAGTCGCTGTCTGGAGGAGAATTCTAGCGGACGGTTGCTCTGATCGGTAGTTTTCCGTGGTTTCTCCGATCAACACCAGGCGAATGCCGGAGCAGTACCCTACCAAACGGGCCACGAACCGCGCGCGATCTTTCCTTCCTCTTCCTTGTCCTGTCCTGTCCTCTCCCCTTACACTAACATGCACTACACTACCACATATTCCGGCAGACCAGTCGGGAGCTTAGAGCTTGTCCCGACTGGGGCGGTGCCCCGCTGGTGGGAGAGTCCTGGTTAGGGGGAAACCTCACTAGCCGACGACAGGTCGGCGCCGGATTTCGCCGTCCAGCGGGAGAAAATCACCGCCATCTCCCGAGAACAAAACATGCACTACACTTACGGGACTAATGACCGAAGCAGTTGACGCGCCCTGAAACATGAAAAAACCAAACCAAAGTCTTTGGATGCGTCGGCACCCATCCTACGCTCTAAGGGCAGTCTCTCTCCGCTCTCTGCCGCCAAATGCGATTGGACTGACGCGGGGCGTGCGGTGGGCGGCGCAGTGCGATCTCTGGCGCCGGGGGAGGGGGGGGGCAGAGGTCCATCCTCCACCGCACCCGATCTTGGGGATTCATTTCGTTGGAATTAATTGACTCCCGAGCGTCCCGCATTCGTTTGCCCTTCCCAGCTCCCCGTTATTGCGAGAAATTTCTCTTATTGCGTGCGGCTCGTATCATACTCTGCTCTTCGTAATCCTACTTGCCTCGTGTTTTTCACAGACCTATTTGGAATAACAGTCCAGCGACTTTGGACGTGGCCATTTAGCATTGTGATGTGTTCATTGGATCGTTTGTCTCAATTTTGTTGGTATTGAGATAGCTTGTCAAATATTGCAATGTTGTGCGGCGATAATTTATTTGATTAAGCGATGTTCTATCGTATTGCTTATTGTATGTTATTCGCGTAATTTTCTGAAAGCGATAAATTACGAGATACAATTCTCACGACTATTCCTTTCTTTATTATATTTTGACAACTCGCCGAATGATTTCTCGAAAAAATTAATGTGGTAAAATAATACGTGAAAAAAATAAAAAACAAACAAACAAACAACCTCGAAAACAACAAAAGAAATATACTTATTGGGTCATTACCGGAAAGTTTTACATTATGAGGAATAATAAACATTGACTTTATATTCCATTTTTTTTTCATTGTAATCATAAATTTTCGATCTAAAGCGTTGGCATTAACTAGCCCCAGCTATCCAATAAAATTCAGAAATCTGTCTTTTGTTGTCCAAGTCTTTTCTGTTTCTTCAATTTTGTATTTATTTTTTGACATTTTATATTAATAGAATGTTTGTTGCTTACTTATGTGGCTTTCATTTGTCATGTTTAACTGCGTTCAAACGACGGACTGTATGCAAACAAAATTTTGCCAGTGAAAATTGAAGAAAATACTTCTCTGAGTGTATTGCAAGTTGCAAGAAATATTGTTCGAAATAATTCACTAATAATTAGTTTTTACAGTTGACCGAAATTGGTGTTGAGAGAGGACTAGCAGACTGTCTCCTTCTCCTTATACATCTTCGAATTAGTTTTAAGACGGCGGTCACAGTGGAGCCAACTGTGTTCGAAATTTCGGTCGAGCGTTTTGTCCGACGTTCCGAGTTGGTTCAAGCACGTGATGAAAAACGGAAATGGTCATAGTGAACGCGTACAACCTCTTCCGATGGCGTTAGTAATCATCGGCAGTTCGTCGAATATGTTTCGTTTCCTTTTGTCCGTCCGACATCGGACGACCGAAATTTTTTGGCCGAAATCGGGTCCCCGCGCCTCCTTAAGGTCAATCCAAAACGTTTGCATTAATAGCTCAGAGCATTAGCCCAGTTCAATTGCAATTCGGGCGCTGTGAACAACGTGAGTGGCAGCAAGAAACGCATCCCCCGCGCGCAGCGGGCAGATGGAATGGATAAATTTAAAGACATACCAGATCCCTTCTTTATACTTTCATTTTTATCTTTTATTTGTTTAGCTGATGAAATATCATCAAAATTAAAATTTTTATCATCAGATGGTGATAACGTAAATGCTATAGATTTTACTCTCGACATTTATTAGTATTTAAAAAAAATTTATTATTTTTATTAGATCCCCCAATCAGGTTGTATTCCCGTACCTAATTTTCTTTTTGCATGCATCGTTCCAGTTACCGCAGTTGCATACATTCATTCTTTTAAATCAGCGTCTTTACTAAATATTCGCTTCTTTGCTTCTTGTTGTAATGTTTTATCAGCCTGATGTCTAGATTCTAAATCTTTATGATCTGTATACGCGGAGGCGGGTCGCGGGATCGCTGCCCGGCGATGGCGGGACCGACTCATCCCGCTTTAAGCGGCGCCGCGGCGCTGCAGCAGGGATAGCGGGGAAATGCGGCTGCGGTCGCGGGACAATGGGGCAGATAAATAATTCATTCGGATTCGCCAAAAACAATTACCAAAACACACACACACACACACAGACCGAGGCGAGCGCAGCGCGCGTTGGGGGCCGCACGCACCCCCGCGGCCGGCGCGCGAACTCATCAGCTGCGCGGGAGCTGTAAACAACCGTTGTGCTCCACTATCCGGTTTTAAACGGGTTATTTTTGTTACACGTGCAATGGAATGTCGCGTCGGAAGCCGTTCTTGCATGCGGACCTTTTCGATAGAGACAAAGCCAGTAGCGATTTTGTTTCTTTCACAATGGCTGACGATAGCTGATTTCGTGTATCATTTAATGAGGGTAAATCGAAAATATTGCTTCCATTGTTCTGCCTTCTCTTCTTGCACACACGCAAATACACTCACTCTCGTTTTCATTCACTTCTCTACCACACATGTCGGGAGACAAGCTTAGCGCTTGCCCCGGTTGGGGCGGTACCGTGCTGGGGGGAAGATATTTAGAGGGGGAAATTCTTCGCAAACCGACCTGTAGGTTGGCGCCGAATCTCTTCATCCACGGGAGGAAGAGCTTCCGGGCGTATACCGATTGCATCCCGCAATCAACTTTTCGTAAGTCGTGTACGTACCTCCTCAAAAAACCATAGCCCGACTGCATTCTGTTCCGTTTTCCACCTTAGTATTGACCCGTTGTATTGACTTGGGATTTTTGATTTGTACATTTTCCGTGGTCTGCTTAATATTATATTGATCGTTTTATAATTGAAACATTTCCGTGTCCTTTTAGAGCACTGCCATCGTTGAAAACGTCTTAAACGTTTTTAAAAAAACAAACTTGAAATCACCGGTCATAAGCATTTTCTTACCTCGTTGACTTGACTTACGCAATTCCAAAGATTCTGCCAGTTTCACACGTGTTAGAGATTTTATCTGCACTGGCGCGAAAACGCGTGTTTGCGCTATTTATGAGTGCAAAGTCAACTCAAATGTTTACTCCTTCTGGAACGTGATGGAGTGGGGGCCATGCCTTCTCAGGAAACGAAAAGTGAAAGGGGATTAGCTGGGAGGCAGAGGTGAGGGAAACCTGACCGCGGGATGCAGTCGGTCGATTCCCGTGGCGAATTGTTCGGGAGTTGGTCTCGCCAGCCCGCTCTCTGCCCAATGCTGTCGTGCCTGCAGAGGTCTTTGGCCCTCGCGCAGCCCCGGCACGAGAGCGCCGACGCCGCCTCAAGGAGTTCTTTTTCGCCGCCACCTCTCTCCCGCGCCCCGCCCCGCCTCACCCCGCCCCTCCCCTGCCCCCTTCCGCCCACTCCGCCCCGCTCCGCCCCGCTCCGACCCCCTCCGCCCCGCTCTGCCCCGCTCCGCCCCGTTGCTCCCCGCCCCGCCTCACCCCGCCCCTCCCCTGCCCCCATCCGTCCACTCCGCTCACTGTGTCCCGCTCCGCCCCGCCCTGCTCCGCCTCGCTCCTCCCCGCTCTGCCCCGCTCCGACCCCCTCCGCCCCGCTCCGACCCCCTCCGCCCCGCTCTGCCCCGCTCCGCCGCGTTCCTCCCCGCTGCGCCCCACTAGCGTAGTAGTTTCAAATTATAAATAGATAAAATGAAACAGGTCGCTTTGTGTCAGATAGTCGCGTCTGCGGGAACCAGCTTCTTACGAACCAGGACAAGTGAAAGATACTAGTGATAGAAAGTGTAATACTGAAACATTGATGCGACTAAAAATAATTTGACTAGAAGATAATTTGTAATTTATATTTCTTGTATACAGATTGGAATGTCCAAACTAGTTTTCTTTGATGGAAAGTGTGATTGAAGAGAACAATTTCCGTCTTACCCAGTGCTTTAAATTTTTGCAAACTTTATCAGCAAAACCGAGCGTTACGCTAAAGTCATTATGACTCTTTTGCTCAAACAAATTAATTGTAGCTCTCTTAAGATACATAATATTCATTTAGATGCACACTAGGAACATTATCACGTGCTGAAGTCGTAGGCTTCCGCGGCTGGAGTCATGTGGATGATCTTGGCTGTCCGGGTGACGCCGCGTCGAAGGTCGTGTTCTTTTCGTGGTCTTCCTCAGGGCTGGTGTCTCTCTGAGGAAGACCACGAAAAGATGGTCGAAACGTCGGCAACACAGCCTTCGACGCGGCGTCACCCGGACAGCCAAGATCATTCACACTATCACATGCCGTTTTGCTGATAGATTTGTTATCGAAGTTTTATTCTTTTTTTTTTTATTCATTCCGTCTACATATTTGTGGATTCCTTCCCGCGTTCTTCGTTCCTCTCGCCTGCCTCAACATGTAAATTAGCCTGCGGAGGTATCTCCCGGCCGCCGGGCGCTTAGACTCGGTGGGGGGGGGGGGGGGAAGCGCGCCATTAGCATTCGCGGAAGGCGCCCTGCGCGAGAGGGCGTTATCGCCGCCTGGCTGGCGATGCACCGCGCCCTCGCCCTCGCCCTCGCCCTCGCCCTCGCCCTCGCCGCTTCCTCTTACCTCACGCGTGCGCGCCGGAAGCAAAAAATAACACCGAAGTTGGCAGCCGGCGCCGCGGCGCGCCGCGGCGCCGGCCGCCGCTGCGGCCGCTCGCGTGTGTGCGTGTAAAATACGACGACGCAGAAGTTTTCGCTACGGACTCGCCTCGCCTCGCCGGCTGCCTGCACCGCCGCCGCCGCCGCAGCCACTGCGCCGGCGCGATAGCACACGACCCGCCCGCCCCTCGCGACCGGGGTCGGAACTAATTTAATTAAAAGATGAAACTCGGCCTCTGAACCAGCGTTGCTCTTCTCTCGCGCTGGCGCCAGCATCGCGCCGCACTCCCATGCTCCGCCCCGCCCCGCCCCGCCCAGTCCCGTCCCGCCCCCCCCGCCCCCTCCCCGCCCGCCCCCCCCGCCCCGCCCCGTCCGCCCCGTCCGCCCCGTCCGCCACGCCCCGCCACGCCACTCCCCGCCACGCCACTCCCCGCCACGCCACTCCCCGCCACGCCCCGCCACGCCCCGCCCCTCACCGCGCCCAACCCCGGTACGCCACGCTACGCCCTTCCTCACCGCGCCCACCCTCGCCCCGCCCCGCCCCTCCCCCCCCCGCCCCGCCCCGCCCCTCTCCTCCGCGCCACGCCACGCCACGCCACGCTGCCCTGCTCCCCGCTAACCACGGGCGCCCCGCCAGCGCACGCCGCACGCCTCAACGCACGTGTCGGGACACACAAACTCCGCCCAGCGCCGCCCACCCCTCCCCTCGCAGCCGGCTGCCACAGCCGGCCTTCCGGGGCTGTTGAAGTGGAGCGCCGGTATTTCAGCCGTGTTCATCAGCTGCTTCGCGCCGAATGTACGTGCAGCGCGCGTTCAACCGGCACTTCGTATCGCACCGCTCCGCAGCGTGCATTACACCGAGTTGGAATGCCCGCTACAGGGCAAGGGCCTGTATTAATCGCTCTGGAGTGGCGTGAAAACTCGACCCATTTCTGACTCAAGCTCAAAATGACCGTTTTAATGTTTCTCAAATAGAGCGATTTGTGTGCAATACTTGGTAGATTGTAAACGTTATTTGAATCTAGAGAAATTATTATGGATTTTAATCACATTTCTTAAACAAAACTGGTTGATTGATTTATCGGCATCAAATACATTTAATTGAACGTATAAACATTAAGTACATTTTATAATTATTGCTGATTTCTATTGTGTGAATAATTTTTACTTTCTCGCCTTACTGCGTAAGAAGTGAAAGTATTGTAATCGTACGGCGAAAATTGCTGATGTTTTGACAGAACACTTATTGTCAGGCACATGTAACGAAAAAGTGGATAAATATTCCTACACGTGGTAAGTTACTTCTTCTAACACGATATCTAGTTAGAATTCATGTTTTGAGGGTCCTTGATATCGAACAATCGATTGACGGCAAAAATCAGTCGAAAAATATCGAATTATCTATTGGTTGATTTTTTTTTTTCCTGCTTTTCTTTCTTTTCCTATTGTAGTTGAATTGGGTGCCTATATTATGATGATATCTAGGTGCAATGAGAAAATGGACGCTCCATATTTCAGTTGTAACATATTAAAAGATGATTTCCATCAGTTTTTTATTAATATAAATGTTTCGTTCTCTACATGTGAGATCGTCTTTAGTTTCTTATATTTCTGAAAATACGTAATTGTGTTACGAAAAAATTTGTAACAATTATTTTATTACTCGAAATTACATATTAAAATTCTCAAAATGCGATATCTATGATTAACTATAATTATGTAGTTAAAGGAATACCCGTATCTATTTAAGGTTAACACCTCCCGTATACCAGTGAAAATGACAATCGAAAGGTGTAGAATGCCTTTCATGGTTAGTAAGAGGATGTTCGAGGATGAGAAACACATAGGTGAAGCGTCATAATATTTTTAAAATTAACCTTGTACACCTTACATGGCAAGTCGGCAAGCATCATTGAATATACCAGTGGTACCAACCTCAACTTAATAGCTGCAAAGAGTAATTGCTGAATTTAGAGTAGTATTAAAATACAATGTGCGCATGATTAAAAGTTACTGAATATTTTTTAAATGCCACAAATTTACAATGGACGAATGCCAGTTGACTTTAGTTTAGAATAATAGTTTAAAAAATGAATATATAAATAAGATGAAATAACGAAAAAATCACCACAAAGCTTATGAAAGGAACAATTTTTTTCTGCATTGGATAAAATTTCGAAGAGCGTCCTAAAATCATTTCGATCCCTCGCGACGTTACGAGAAAAAAGAGAACCGTGAATATTCTGCGGACTTGACCGTCGGGCGGCCGCTATGGCCGCGATATTTCACGCTCCGTTAAGTGCTTCGCTTCGCTTCGCGGGTTATCGTGAAAGGTTCAATATCTGGGAGGCAGGAATTACAACCTCCGGTACGGGACGCGAGGCGGCGCGGAACCACAGCGCAGCTCAACGGAAACAAACGGAAATGTATCCACGAGGAAACGACACACATGCGAAGAACGTGAAATGAAATGTGTGAACAAGAAAGGGCATTGGGAAATATTCAAATATTTTCAAAGAACGAATGGACTTGGGGTAAACTTATCGCGCTATGAGAGGAAATGGAAAAGTGAAGAAGAGTGATATTCAAAATTACAACAAAAGGGTAACGAGCATTGGCGTGTGAAAGGAAGGCTGCGGAGGGGGGGGGCGTGCCTCTTCCCTGAAAATTTCATATGAGACCCCGTAGATCTACGTAATAAAACATTTTATTTCCATAAATATGATCAATTCCTGATTTGCCGACTGTTTAAGTTGTCAATTTGGATGATTGTTACATAAATTTTAGCGAAGAGGTCCTCCAAACCATCTGGCAGCGCTGTAACTACCGTTCAACATAACACCAATTGTATTTCACAGAGGCCACTTTCTGGAAAACCGGGAATAGTCAGGGATTTATTAAAATTCAGAGATATTTTCATTTTTCATTACAGAAGGTAATAATGCATCAACCAGAAGAAATTAAAAATGTATGGGAGATTTGCCGCTATTTGACTTTTGAATTTAATGACGAAAACGGTCACCCTCTTTTTCTTGCCTGTCATCCTTCTCCGAATCTTTTTATCAAAATCACTCGGGATCGAAAATTTCTAAAACAGATTGACAGCTCATTTGCCGCCATCGAGGACGTCAGGGTTTTATTTATTTACTAGTAATGTAAATAATATGTAAATACAACTGATCAGTAGAAAAGGGAGCCCAGTGCGAGACAGAGAGGTCCAAAAATGTAGTTCCCCGCCCCCTCATGTTTTAGACTGTTCACGCCTATAGTAACTATTAAATAAATTGAAATAGTAGTAGAACACGATAAAGCGCACCGATTGGACTCATAATATGGTTGAGGTGAAGCTATTCAAAGAACGAATGGTAGAAGACAGGCACAAATAAAGGCTTCAGCAACCGTGATAAGGCAGTTCATTCGTAGACTATAATTTTACTTCTTATGTTTTCTACGTGATTTGTTTTGTGCAGCTGCGTGGAAAATTGAATAAATTATTGAATAATTCACATCATATATTGCAAATAAGTGATAATACGTATTAATAGTTATAACAATTTTATGTTTGAAATTTTCATTTCGATTAAGGGAGTGAAATAAAATACATAAAATATTACTGTCGTTTCATCAGTCGAATTTGCAGACATTTGAAGTAATAAGAAACGATGACAACAGAATGTTTAATTAACATATGAAGGAACTGATAAATATTATGGAATTATAGCTAAGCTCATTAGTCCCGTAAGAGTAGTGCCATGTTTTTATCGCAAGAGGTGATAGTGATATTTTCCCGCTGGTTGACGAGATCCGGCGCCTACCTACATGTTAACAGGGTTTTCCGTAACCAGGTATCTCCCACTATCATGGCACCGACCAGCTGGGACAATCTCTAAGTTCCCGACTGGTCTCCCGGAAAGTGTGATAGTGTAGTGCATGTAAGTGTGTGTGTGTGTGTGTAGAAGTAAGGGGTGAGGATAGGACAAGGAAGCGGCAAGAAAGATCTCGCGTTGTCCATTGCCAGTTTGTTAGGGTACTGCTCCGGCATTCGCCTGGTGTTGATCGGATAAAACGATCAGAAAACTAGCGAACAGAGTACCCGGCTCTAGAATTCTCCTTGAATTCGACCTAGCTATGTAAGTTGTTTCTAAAATCGTGCCACCGTCGGGAGTGGAAACTCAGGGCCTCCCGATCAGAAGCGTTGCAGTGGCCCCAATTGACGCTCTGAGCCACCTAAGCCGGAATCACTGCATGTGGTGGCAGCCGAGGGCGGAGGCCCCGCTTCCTGCGCCGCTTGGGCGCGCGCGGGCCGGGGCGCCCACGCCGTTATTTGCATCGTAATGTGGCAGCGCCGCGACGGGCGTGCGGGCCCGCCCGGGGCGCCGCTCCACGCCGGACTCTGGCTGCTCCCTCCGCGCTGGGCAGACGCTTCTAAATCGCCTGGCGAGTGTGTGAGATCCCGAACGACGCCGCGGCCTCCTCCGCGTTTTTATTCCAGGCTTTGGATGCGTCTGAATTATTCATCGCAATCTTGGAAAGTTTTATGGCGAGCGGCGGTCGTCGCGGTCAGATACGTGGATGGAAACGTCTCAAAGATATGTCGTGACGGAAGAGGAGACGAGACTTGTTGCTGGAAGACATTTCCGAGACTCGTGTCCGAAATGGGGAATCGTGGAGTAAATGGATGGCTTCGGGGAGTAGAGAATATGTGAATTCTTTGAGGTACTACAGATTTTTATGAATGATATTTTTCCTTATATTTATCTCTGGTGAAATGTTTTTTTTTCTTTCTTTTAAACCATCTTCGGACCACGACGATAATGTCTGTCTTAGCGTCAATTTTTCACGACATCGTTGGACTTATTTATTTGAGGGCGGAAGCAATATGTTATCTCCAATTTTTCCTGGTACAATTGTTACCCTGAGAGGAATACACATCACTTGGTACAAACTTACACGATCATGCTCAAGAAGGAATTTGAACTTGCAACCCTTCGTTCCGAGGTAATACAGCACTTCCACCTTTACAACTTCCACTACATTCGGTAAAGACACATTTTTATTTCTATTGTTATTAATATTATATTATTATTTTAAAATAATGTAATAATGACTTTCGTGGCGATGGTGTCGCTTTTCTGAAAGAGCTAATATTTTTCCTACTTTTAAAATAGGATTTTACCCTCCTTTCACAATCTTCTCAGACCATTTGCCCGAGGGTCGCCTTGCCTGGAAGGCTGTAATGTATGATAGCTCGTTAACCCGTGCCAAGGGCCCACGGCCGAGTAAGAATTGCTCCTGCGGCGCGGCTCCAGCTGTAAAGCAGCCTTCCGTCGTCCGGGCGCCCCCTTAATGAGGATTCCTCGCCCAGCGCCTGATTGTGGGCCCTCGCGCCGGCCCCGCGGCCTTCTGTCGCCGACGGCGGGCGGTTGTTTCGGGAGACAACGGTCACCGGAGCGACGACCGAGATGGGGAAGTGGCGCTGGCCTTTATGGCTTGTAAGGAAGCCAAGATGTAGAAACATTTGCAGCGTTAGGGAATGATGGCTGTGTTCTTAAACGACGCATTAAGTAAGACTGCTTCAGAGAAATCTCAATGTTGTTGCTGTCGGAATAATTCTGAAGTGGAGTGATTAAATACTTGGAGATAGATTAAAGTGTTGAATTTGAAGATAATAAAATGTGCATTAAATGTTTTATCCATAAGCATTTTAATACAAATAGATTGTTAAAATTTGATTGTTGATAAAGTGATAAAATTTGATAGTTGATATTTTTTGTTAAACAATTATATCGTTATAATCTTCCAGTAACAACTTATCTCTAATTTGCGTTAACTCTCTTACAGGTTTCTCAAAATACATTTTTCAATTATCTACTCCAAATCGTTAAAGATAAAAGGTAGAATAATATCTCATTTGTTCTTATGGATCGCGTTTCCAATTTCCGTTATGTAAATTGCTGCAATTGTTTAAAAGTTCCCAAGTATTTTATTTCTTATGCGTTGCGAAGGAGATTCAGGAATTCGATCTTCTGTTACAAAAGGTGTTTTGATGTGCAAAAATGTTTTTATGCAGTTGAGTTCTCCTCTCAGTTCTGATTTTCAGTTTCTCGTCTTACTAGGTTCATAAAAGAGAAAGTGTTGTAAACGTGCGGCGGAAGTCGGCAATTTTTTGACAGAAAAGCTCTTATTGCCGGGCTCTCGTAAAGAAACTAGAGGTGCTAAAACAGCACGTAATGTATTGCATTATTTGTTTAGTTTTTTCACGGGGAGAGCAAAGGACGCTTAAGAAATGGCGCAGGTATAATTTTCGTTGTACTCTGAATTTTTGAAACTTGCAAAAGTTAGAAAAATGCGAGGAAGTATGCGCCGTTTGTAGCACAACTAGTTGTGTAATGTAACGGTGGAATTAATTCGAAGAGTTGAAAAATGTATGATGCTAGGCATGAAAAATGTACCAGTCTCATTATTGCATTCCAGACTCATCGCGTTTTAATTTCGGAACGATTGTCCTAGGCATTTTTAGTGGAAGACGAGAGCGTTAAATATTTTGCGGCTCAAAGAACGAGCGGTTGAGTCACTTCGCTTTCCGATTGCTGCTCCAACGCATGGCGAAATTCGGATATTGCTTCTCGCATAAAGTAAAACAATACAAAAACTAATTGCAATGCACGGTATAGCAAACGTTTCTTACTCTAAAAGTTAGTATTCAACACTAACTCATTTGTTTTAAAAACTGCATGATATTATTTAAAGATCTAAAATTGAATGACGTTATGCAGAAAGCAATTAAGTCACAAGAAGCAATGTAGTTGAATAATTCTATGAAAGTTGGGACATATCTTAAAATTTGTAGCAGCAAGGATGCGCACTGAAATTAAATGAGTGTGGGATGTGATTTTGGAAAACTTCTACATGGAAAATAGAAAACTCTAAAAATAATTGTTTCATTTCTTTTAGTATTAACTCTTGAAGACTAATGAAATAAAAAAAGTTTACATGTTGTGAAACAATGGAATCACTGTGAACCTAGAATTCAACATGTTTCTGAAAATGTTTGGATTGGAAATGGTTGGAAAGGGAATGGTTCTTCTAATTACCTTTATATGATCGCTGTATGGGGAAATATGGCAAAGCAATCGTGCCAAACACAATGACCACATAACTATGACCACATTTGTTTTGTGAAATGGCACATGTGTCAAACTATTACTGGACAGTACATAATGTTAGAACTAGTAAGGAAACCTGGAGAATTCAAGCACCAGAACATGAAGTCATATCTAATTGGTCAACGAGTATTGAAAAACTGCTTAGGATTTGAGTGAAATTTCTTAACAACAATTTATTTTGAATATTGACTTTCTTTGTACATGCATCACAAAGTTTCGTCGCTTCGTCCTTTTCTCCAAAATAGCTTCCCAGCGCCTGAACCTATTGGGGTGTCGATCTACGAAGAGCGGCGGTCGTCTTTTGTTTGGGTCGGGGGGGGGGGAAGGAGGAGGGGGAGTGAGGCAGAGAAGGGCCCGAGCGTCTTTTCGATAACTGCACACACGGCTGGGCACGAGCCGGAGGACGGCGCCCCCGCCCACGCAGTCTCTGGGGCGTTCGTGGAGCGCGTGACACGGCGCACGCCCCATTGCCGCTCAACACGCGCTTTCCGCGCCCTTCGCCAGCGCTGGCCCAGCGAGCGCCTTCCGCCGGCTTGGGTGGCTCAACCGATGTCACTGCAGCGCCTCAGACCGGGAGGCCCTAGGGTTCCGCTTCCAACAGGAGTTTCGTCACCAGCTACATAGATAGTAGCCACGTCGGATTCAGGCGCGGTCTGGCGGAATTCTAGAGGCCGGCTGCTCTGATCGGTAGTTTTCCGTGGTTTCTCCGATCAACACCAGGCGAATGCCGGAGCAGTACCCTACTAAACGGGCCACGGACCGCGCGCGATCGATCCTTCTCCTTCCTTGACCTATCCTGCCCCTTTACATACATACAAGCTCTTCACTACCACCGAAGTTGGGAGGCCAGAGCTTGTTCCGATTGGGGCGGTACCCCGCTGGTGGGAGGTATCTGGATGGGGGAAACCTCGCTAGCGTACTTATAGGCCGGTGCCAAATCTCGCCATCCAGCGGGGGAAGATCACCTCCACCTCCCACGATACAAACACGGAACTAAGGGCCTTAGCAGTTGATGCACCCGGAAACACTACTCAATCAATCAATCGAACGCCTTCTATTCCATCTTTTACCAACATTATCGACTTCGCTACCGCTTCCTCAATCAGCAGCACCTCCATTTACCGATCCTCCAACGCTGACTCTCGATGATATCTTCGCAGCAATGGCCGTCATAGGAAAGCGCGTTTGGCATCCATCTCGAGGTCCGTTTCTTGAATTGCAGTCACTTTGAATTTATTTTGGTCGTGCAGTTTCACGGGTGCTCTCAGTTGGGTGTACCAGGTATGGTGTACGTAAAGTTGGACAAAATAAAATTTTACTGGAGATAATATACTTTGAATGTGAGAAGAGCAGGATGAGGAGTGAGGAATGATGAGTAAATGATATAAGGTCACAGTTCTGGCAGAGATTCCATAAGAGGATGAGGATGGGGATGTGAACGGGGAGATATGAAATAGATCAAGGAAAAACAGGAGCAAGAGGTATATAAGAGGATGAGGTGGAGTTTGATAAGGAAAGAAATTTGAAATAAATCTGTCAGCTGTCACCGTTTATGTCCATAGTGAGTGTATAATCTAAGGTTCCTGTAAAGCCTATCAGCGCCATTGTCGGTTCAGGTGATTTCGGGATAACTAAAGACAGAGAAGTCCAAACCAAAAGTTTGAAAGCTGAGTTCTCTTGAACGAATAGAAGCAGCCTCGATTACATAAAAAATATATCAATCAGCTTGAGTTATGTATTCGAACTTATTTTAACAAACTCTTTTGCGTCATTTTTCTTCCCTTTTAGGGCAATTTAGAAACAGTTTAAGAGTATTTTATTGATCATTTTGGCGATCTTTTCAGTCATCAAAATCCGCCCTCTAACCATGACCATTGCCGTCTCTGAGTTGGATAGACTTTGTGCCAGCACTCGTGACAAACCAATCAACTGCGGAACAAGAGCAATCATCTCCCCGCGAATAAAAATCTTAAGAGAAAAAATTACTTAAAATATTTAAGAAATCACATACTTTATCATTTTGTTCACCTAACCGGTATGTAATGTAGAGAGATGTGAAAATTGCTGATGTCCCTATTCCAGTGCCTTCTAGTGCATTTGGTTCAAGACGTCAGAAATGCCCGTGCAGCTGTGCCCTCTCTCTCTCTCTCTCTCTCTCTCTCTCTCTCTCTCTCTCTCTCTCTCTCTCTCTCTCTCTCTCTCTCTCTCTCTCTCTCTCTTTACCTCTCTCTCTACACCCCTCTCTCTACCTCTCTCTCTACACCTCTCTCTCTTTCTACCTCTTTCTCTACCTCTCTCTCTACCTCTCTCTCTCTCTCTCTCTCTCTCTCTCTCTCTCTGTCTGTCTACCTCTTGGTGCAGGAGGCTGCCTCGGTGTGGAATCCCCGGATACCGCAACAGTCTCTCCCCGTGTCGCGTTATTAACGCGAGCCCCGGGCGTCGAGACGCCGCGCCGTGCCGCATAGTTGACGCAAGTCTCCGCCCCGGCGCGCGCGACGCGCCTCGCCCGCAACGAGACACGCCGCACGCGAAGCGCCCCGGCAAAAAGGGCCGACCTCTCGCAAATTACGCGCTAAGAAGCCATCAACTTAGGCACAGGGGCGAAGCATTCAGCAAGAGAAAACATCCTTTACCTTCCCCATCAACTGATTAGAATAGAGTGTAATTTTCGCGCATGGTTGTCTAGATACTGATTCGCATCCCTTCACTAAAAAAAAACGCAGTACAAATTCCTAATTTTGTGGTTTGTAATGTATGAGTCGCTGAATATGCACAAACACATTGTTGAGTACAGAAATTTGGAAAGAACGTTTACCAACATGTTTAAGGTTAAATGAAAAAGTTGAATAGGCGTACGAAATGTTTTATCTTTTCAAAAGAAAAGAAAGTTAAGTATCAAAAATGGTTAAAAATCGTTCAATCTAATAGTATAATAATCAATAATATCAATAAATAGATAATAAAGTATGGGACGAAATATTTGGTTAGATGATGTTGTCGGTCCTGACGTAAGTCGCATGTAGGACGCGGTTTCGGAATGAGAAGGGTAGCTGAACGTTTTCAGTCCCTAGGAAAAAGGCAGGAAAATTTACCCGGGGATGTAATCGAAGCGATAGAAAGAAAACCGCCACAATGGTAAGAACACAAACAAAGAATAACAGACAAGAGCGGTAGCCCATACAAACTGACGAATGGACCACCAACCTATAGGCGAGTCAGACCATCAGCCTAATAGAAACCCAAAACTAAATGTAATGGAAACAAACATTTTGACTGACAGAGATGCAGAAGAAAAAAATTTGTAGGTGGTGAGGAAGGGCTGGAAAAGAGGAACCGAGAAATATCGCCAGAAAATGAATATTTTCGTTTGTTCGATGAATTTAAATTCTTGCGTGAAAATTAATTTTGCTAATCTTTAATGTGAATTTAAAATACTGAAGCTAATTGATGTTTCCCCTTGTTATCCAAACGCATTTTGTCTTTCCCGTGATTTCGTGTAGTATGTCCCACTTCACTTAAATGTTGTAACAGCGCTTGTGGCTCCTAAGGTCGTGTTCTGTCCCTCCCTTCGCGGGCCTCCCGAAGTCGCCTCGTCCATTCCGCTGGTCCGCCCGCCCCCCTCCTACCCCGCCCGCGCCCCATCTCCCCGCCTCCCCCGCTCGCCGCGCGGCCCGGGGCTTATCGCGCCCCCCTCCCTCGACCGCTATCCTCGCTGGCGCTCGCGCCGCGCCGCGCGCGGAGAGTAAACGCGGGTGAGCACGCGTGACCTCGCGCGGGCGTGATGGCCCGGGGGCACGCGCTCCCGCCCGCCTCGGCCCAAGTACCTCGCGTCAAATCTGCTGGAGAAAGTCTTCTCGTACCCGCAAGAACAGCTTGGTTTGTGGCGAATTTAAAACGTTGACGCGTAGTGGCTGTGGAATCACGGCGCTCAGCTAAAAATTCTCTTCGTTTCGAAAAGCGGTTTCATTGATTGATTTTTTCGAGTTTCCGGGCGCGTCAACTGCTTTGGTCATTAGTCCCGTTAGTGTAGTGCATTTTTCTCGGGAGATGGCGATGGTCTTCCCCTGCTGAATGGCGAGATCCGGCGCCGACCTACCGTCGGCTAGTAGGGCTTCCCCCTAACCAGGACTCTCCCACCAGCGGGCACTGCCCCAGCCGAGACAAGCTCTAAGCTCCCGACCGGTCTCCCGGAATATGTGGTAGTGTAGTGCATGTTAGTGTGAGTGTGTGTGTAAAGGGAAGAGGATAGGACAAGGAAGAGGAAGGACAGATCGCGTGCGGTCCGTGGCCCGTTTGGTAGGGTACTGCTCCGGCATTCGCCTGGTGTTGATCGGAGAAACCACGGAAAACTACTGATCGGAGTAGCCGGCCGCTAGGATTCTCCTCCAGACAGCGACTGAATTCGACCTAGCTGAATAGCTAGAGTTGAAAATCCTGCCGCCGTCGACTCGAACCTAGGACCTCCCGGTCAGAGGCGCTGCAGTGATGCACTGAGCTATCGCTCTCAGTGAAAAGCTGTTTCAGTTTTCCATCAATATTATTTAAATGCAGAAAGAATAATAACGAAATTTCGTTTCTTTCAGAAATCTTTATCTAAGTAATCCTTGAATATTTCCACACTTACCACAATACTGAAACTTTTGCGTCCCTCCAATTTAGATCTTACGTATTATTGACTCGATTCGTCAAAAGGCATTTTGACTGGCAGAAACTTTAGAACCGTATAATGCTCTCGTTCGATCGTCGCCTCGTGTTTCATCTTCCGCCCTTGCTAGCGTCCGCACGCGATCTCCGCCGCGACGCCTGTCCGCGAGCCCGACGCGACGCCCGAGTGCATCTCGCGATTAGTTTTCCCTCTCCCTCCTTTCCCAACTAACTCCTTTCACTTCGCGACACCTGACAAGGCATAGCGCAACTCCATCCCGCGATCAATTTTCCCTCGACCTCACTTCCCACCTAATCCCCTTGCATTTCCCGTTACCTGATATGGAACCACCCGACTGCATCCCGGTTTGTTCATCGGGTGTTTCGGAAGTAGTAAACATTTTAGTTAACTTTGGGTTCATAAGCGCATGTAGATGTTCTCGCTCCAGAATAGAAAAGAAACTCGAATGCAGATTAACGTTGCAGAATTTTCGGAGTTGTGCATGTTAAGTCAGCGAGGTAAAAAGATGCTCGTGATAGATAATTTTAGGATTTGTTTCCACCGACTTTTAAGCTGTGGTTTGCAACATTGATATTGCTCTAAAAGGACATACAAATGTTTCTTCAAAACAGGCAGAAATGGATGAATTCTAGTCGATCAATTTGATTCTGATCAATTTGATTCTAATCAAACGTAGAAATCAATTTTCATGCCAAGGAGGAAAACAGTACGGGATGGAGTCGTGCTGAGCCGTTGGTGTTACGGGGCTTGGAAAAGTTGACCGCGGGATGCAGTCGGTATACGCCCTCCCTCCCCCTGCGCCGCTCCGTCGCCCGTGCGGACGCCCTTCCGCTGTCGGCGCTGCATAATTCACAGAACGCAGCCTGCGCCGCCTAATGAGAGATTTTTTTCCCCTCCGTCGCGTCGCGTCGCTTCTCCTCGCTTCTCGTCGCCCTGGCCCCCCGCCCGCGTCCGCGGCGCTTCGAGCAAGGGTCTCGATGGCTCCTCGGGGAACTACAGCCGCCTCGCTCGCGCTGCTGCGCCGCATCTCCACCTCCAGAACGACGCCGCGCTCATCAGAGCCGCCTCTGACGTGCTCCATGCGACCTTTCGCATCTGCATCGCGGCGCTCTCCTCCCTCGGCTGAATTTCAATTGACGCCGGATTCCACTGCATCCGACTCTACTGTTGTATTGATATTCGAAGAAGTAGTATGCGAGAATCGTCGGGTAAAAACACTTCGTTTTTGTAATAATATCTGGGTAGAACTACTATCAAGTGGTTTCTAAGGATGTTCATCAAATGGTTGATGACAGACATTTATTTCATCCGACCTGCGTTTCTTGCACAGTCTGCGTAAGACAATTTACAAACTATTTATTTATATGTGAAAATACTTTTTTTTAAAACGTATAAGACCCCTCGCACTCGAACAATCACTTTACTTTAGTCAAGCCTTGTGGCTGACAACCGGATGAAGTCGGCAATGATCAGTTCATCTTCACACAGACAATTTTATCCACACCAATTAACTGCGCACATTAAGCATGTATGCGCCTTTATTTCTAACGTATCTTACAAAAGCTACCTTTCTCTCACGTGAAGAATATTCACTAACCACTTTTTTTTTTTCAAAATTCTTTTTCCTTTCTTTTAAATGTTAAGTGACTCTGCGAATGCTGAGCGTTTCTTGCAATTGTGTCCTCATCATTGCTTTTTCCCACGTGTTTTAATATTTCCTCCATTCCCTTCTATTACCATCGATACAGCCGCATGACTATTCCAGCATAACAGTACAGCATATCACCGTTCTGCCATCTTGCGATCTCTAGCACGTCTTCCGAAGCGCCTCGGGGGGAGGGGGGAGCTTGCGGCTGTTGGAGCGTAACGAGGAGGAACGCTCGCGGCCGCCGCCCCCACCGCCGACGCTGCCGTCGCCGCCCCCGCCGCCGCCTCCGCCGTCGCCCCCGCCGTCGCCTCCCCCCGCCGTCGCCTCCCCCCGCTGTCGCCCCTCCCCGCCGTCGCCTCCCCCCGCTGTCGCCCCTCCCCGCCGTGGCCCCCCCGCCGCCCTCCACAGTCGCCCCCGCTGTCGCCTCCGCCGTCGCCCCCGCCGACGCCCCCGCCGTCGCCCCCGCCGTCGCCCTCCCCCGCCGCCCCCGCCGTCGGCCCCGCCGACTCCGCCGCTGCCCCCGCCGTCGCCCCCGTCGGTTCCGCTGCCGCCATCGCCGCCCCGCACCAACCGTCGCTCCCGCCGCCCTCGCCGACGGCCCCACCCCACGCCCGCCACTGCCGCCGCCGGGTGTCGCGAGGAGTTCCCTCGGGATGACGCTTATAAATGCGCGCGCACCGCTGCGTTCGTCGGCGCCTGAGAATAAAGCGCTCGGGGGGGGGGGGGAGGCGAGGAGCTGAGAGCATTCGCCTCACTCGGGGGTGGAGGGGCGGGTGGCACTGCCCCGGCACAAACCAACACCACCCAGACACACAAGGCCTCAGCAGCCATTCAAGATCGCCGCCTAAGAAGACCATACAAACTGATATGCGAAGTAAAATAAGAAAATAACAAAAAACAAATAACAAATTGCACTACCAAATACGAATAAAAGAAATCTACTTTCTTCAGCTGGAAGATTATACATAAACATAAGTTCTTTTTCAGGTGCAACAAGCTGCGTACACTTTTTTATTAATACTGTTGTTATCTCTTACAACGCACAGTACATGCAATTCTATCTGTTCTAATCCCATGTCCACGTTCGTGAGTCATCATTACCTAAAAATTGGTTGACGACAAAACGTCTTTCCGTCCGTCTATGAACAACCCTGGCGGCTAGACCGTAAGCAGGATTTTTGCGAATTGATATCCTTCGATCGATTTCTCTGATGTTGCGGACCTTCAATTTGAAACGGATACTTCAATGTTTCGGGGAACTTGATATGAAGCTTCAAGGACATTTTTTATTTTCTCAAGAAATGGCTCCTAATGTTTGGATTAATTTGGTTTTTCGGATAAAGACTATAAAAATGGTAGGTTTTCGTTCTATTCTCTGAGTCTTTAAAAACATTTCGGAATTTTCCTAGAACTACTATATTGGAAATAATTTTTTTTTTCAATCAAATATGTTCTTTAAATGAGATTTTTAAATGGTGTCATGTACAATTTTTTTAAAACGAGTTCATTTCGCATCATTTTTCGTGAAAAGTGGCAAACTGGATCCGAAATTTTCTTTAAACTGTTTGTAGGGCTAATTGCTCCGAATAACAATCACATATACGCTATTTTGAAGTGTTTTTTTGCAGAAATTACGCAATGATATTTATATCTATCTCACACAATTAATATTTGCATTACAGCCGACTTTTACATATAATTGTGTTTGTAAGAGTGCTTCGAATGATTTTTTATGACGTTTCACAAACACTCATCTTTTCTGTAAAAATTAGCATAAAAGCTCATTTTCTGAAAGGTTGAAACGAAATACTATCTAAAACGGATCCAAACGCTTGAATGAAAACGTGTGCGTAGGACAAGGATTTACAATTCTTTAATTTTCTTAAAGTTATATTTCAATTCCACTATTATGGGGCCGACAAATTGAGAAAATGTGAAAAAATGGCTTTTCGGAGCCGGTAGGTAGCGCTTGGGTAGATGATGCAGCAATACCGCAAAGCTAGCTGAGACTAGAGGCATTAGAAAACGAACTTGTACGAGAAAGTCTGTGTCCTTTTGTATCATTACTAGTTTTTACTTGCCAATGATTTGCGCCGTGACAGGTTCCGTTTACAAACATCACTCGCCTTCGTCTGCTCTGCCACCTCTCATATACCGCCGTCTGCACTCAAAATGAACGTTAGCCGGTCATTGCATTGTCACAGATACCTTCCTCCCTCTTTCTGCAGTGCCCCGCATTGGCCGCTGTAGCACGCAAAGTTTGTTTCCAAGATCATCATTCTGATCATTTGTTCTGTTTATAATATATCCTTTATCAGAGAATTCGTATTTTGGGGATCATGAAGCGACTGGATAAAAAGGTACTGAGTTCCCCCCCCCTAGGGCTTTTATCCAGCCGACAGCCGGTTGCCCTTTACGTCCCGAAGGGACCCATATTCGACCATACACTAGACAAACACTCTTGCGGACTCCTCTGATCTGGGGTCAGCAGAACGCGAGGCCCTCCGCGACAACACACACAAAGTCAAGGGTCAAACAGCCATGCCCAAGGCGGGACTCGAACCCGCGACCGATGCGCTGAGTCGGTACTCGCTCTTAGCCACCTCGGCCATCCAGGTCGGCACGTACTGTGTTTACTTAAGAAATTATGAAAAAAATTTCTGCACTTCAGTAATTATGAAGTGCACACGAGTCTCGCGAATTATAACTACGTATTCGAACGTTAGGATTTCTCTATATTCATAATATATCTGGTTTTCTAGACTCTTCATAAAACGTGTGTAGATTGTGCTTTTATAATTCGTGACGTAATGTATTGTGCTCCTACAATTCCTCTATTTACACTTTTAAAAAATGAAAACTAGTTTATTGTAATTCTTTAAATTGTGATTGTACACTATTCTTTTCAAGGTCGACGTGTGTTTCCACAATTGTTGAAGACTTTCATTATCTCCAAGAAAGGTAATGCGACTCCTTCGCCTTTACATTTCTTCTGTAAACACGCAGCATCCAAATTCCAAACCTCACATGACTGAAGACAGCGCATTTGCTGCAGGAACAAAGAGCACGTAAGATTCTGAGAAAGCACGTTCCTCTGAATCGAGATACGTAGTTCTGGGAACATGTTGGCAATGAAATATTTCTTTCTTTTTCATTTCTTCTCTTGCAGTATTTTAAGGGAGCTGCGGCATTCACGCTTGTACGGACCTACCTGTTTGGCGAGGCGAACGTGTTATGTAATGCCAGAAGCCTAAAAAGGAAATCTTTTTGCAGTGCATGAGGATTTCTTGGACTTACACTTGCACTCGCTTGGAAGTGAAGTAGGGCGTTACAAGAGATTCTATAGAGACGGGTGAGATGCGTTGTAAAATAAATATTGGGATGATCTAGTTAAACATAAATTATCCCGAAAATCCCTTTTCCATAATGTATCGTCCAAAATGGGAAACAAATAGAAAATACAAGAAGAAAGTATGGAAATGAATATACTGTGCTCTGAGCCAGATGGGGCATGCACTAGTTATTTCGAATTGCTCACTGACCAGGACTGTGAGTTTTTATTTGTATAAAAAAGAGCGAATTCATTCTCATTATCTGTGGAACAATTTGTCACTGTATATTTATACATCGTTGTGGAAACAAAAGGTTCCGAAAATTGCCCAACGAGAGCTACAACGGAAAAGCAAT
This sequence comes from Teleogryllus occipitalis, assembly GCA_011170035.1. NCBI lineage: Eukaryota > Metazoa > Arthropoda > Insecta > Orthoptera > Gryllidae > Teleogryllus > Teleogryllus occipitalis. The sequence continues at coordinate 107,850 of BLKR01004158.1, forward strand.
AACAGTTATTTCGAACGAGGAAATATCGTTCTAATGATCAAATGGCAGTAGCTATCCGATGTGAAGGAACATTTTACGAACGATGTTCTAGCGTCGTTTTAAGATAACCACAGTAATTCGTCGATGATTGGTCCTTTAGTTAAAAAATAAGATAATGTTATTTATAAAAACAAGTATGTCACAAAAATGTCCCTAGTGACTTTCATCCCCAATATTCAAATTGATGTTTCATTAATTAATTTTGCTCGCTATTAGGAATCGAATTCCTAATGGAATGTTCGACGAGTCTAATAATAGTTTGGAATGTCATGTTTTAACAAAAAGGTTTCAACCCAAAAATACGTTTCGTAGATATTAATGATATTATTCATTTACGAAAAAAATGTATAATATTCGGAATTCCTTTCTTCGCTATCTTTTTTGTATTTGTTCCGTTTACTTAAATGTTTCTCTATATCATATCTGAAGTCCAAAAACAAGTTATAAAATGTAAAAATAATTATTGAAATGTTAAAACCAACCTAATAGAAGCTGTGTGTCAGGTGGACAGACAAGTACGGAAGGAAAGACGTGTTGGTAGACTAACGAATGTTACTCTGCCTCTGACGTCGGGGCTTGAGAACGTTAGGGGTAAAGCGACGAGTCCGAGACACGTTCAAAAGATTGAGTGCCTAGTGAAGCAACAAACAGACTGCCATTCCAGCTAATGAATAAAGTAATGCAAATAAGTTAAAATGAATTTAAAAATCTCTGAACGACATTATTCATATCAAGATAACGACAAGAATGCTCTGCTTCGTGGAATCAAACTATGGGATCATTGATTGATTTATGAGGTTGCGTCAACTGTTAAGGTCATTCGTCCCGCATGTGTAGTGCGTGTTTCTTTTACAGTGGAAGTGGTGGTGATATTTCCTAGATGACGAGAAGTACTAACATACACGTCGACTTAGTTGGGGGGTTTTCCCAACCTCTCACCAGTGGGGCACCGCCCCAGCCGAGCTCTACAGTACCGGCAGCTTATAAGCGACTCTGGCGGTTCAATGCGCTACTGCCATACATTACTACGCACATGGCACTACCTACATCACAGATAAATTCAATTTCAAAACATTAACTCTTACTGACAGGCTATGATACGACTTGATATTTATTTATTTATTTATTTTTTACGTCAAAAACAGTTAAAAACTGCGTATGACGTGCTATGGGGAAAAAATGAATTGTGTGCACATTTTCAAAATTCTGTGATCCCTACACTAAGTCATATACTACTTAAATTTTGAATTTTTGAAAGGGAGAAAAAAAACAAAAAACTCCCATGTAATAAAATCTATTTTCAAGGATAAACAAGCAATAAATTTTGAATTTTGAAAGAGAGAAAAACAAAAAAACTCCCATGTAAAAAAAATCTATTTTCAAGGGTAAATAAGCAATAAAATTTGAATTTTGCAAGGGAGAAAAAAAACAACAAAAAAACTCCCATGTAATAAAATCTATTTTCAAAGATAAATAAGCAATAAATTTTGGCTCTTATTACTTCCTGCCGCGACAACATGGAAACGATAATTTGAATAATTGTATTTCCCACTGAATTCTAGAAGACGTGCACAGAAAATGAAGTTACATTTATGTCCAGAAGCAAAACAAGGGGCCATCTCAGCATTTGCTCAATGGATCAGGGAAACTGGACGAAAACCTGATCGAGATGGGGGTCATTGACCCGGAAGCTGTAGTACAATAGTTGTTACAGGTTGTTTATACTCATTTATACAGTCCAAATGGTAAATAATGCATTATGTATCATTGTTAAAATTAATGTTACTTTTCTTGTGATGCTCAGTATAGTCTCTAATTGTATAGAAACAGTTATGCAGCAGAAACGATTTCACTTGTGATTTAAACTTTTCTATTGAATTTAATCGTTTAATGTCATCTGGCAAAGTGTTGTAAAATAATGTACATGTATTGTATGTGAATTTTTTGTAATGAGCTGTTGATACTGTCACCTGATGAATATGATTTCTACGTCGAGTGTTATAGTAATAGACTTCGGCATTTTCTGAAAAAATATTCCCGCCCTTGAGCAAGTCATTTTTTACAAAAACCACTGATTCGTAAATAAAAAGACACGGTAATGGTAGAATTCCTAGATTAATGAAGAGAGGCTTACATGAATCACGTGGGTGGGATTTGGTTATTATTCGTACAATTCGTTTTTGTAATCTAAAAGTCTGGGAGCTATAAGATGTATTTCCCCAGAATATTATGCCATATCTCAGGCGGGAATGAACATTCGCGAAGTATACACAACGAGCAGTATGAAGGCTGACTGAATTTGCAAGAATTCTGAACGCGTAGCATAATGAACTTAATTTTGTGTTCAATTCATTTAAATGGACGTTCCATTTAAGGTTTGACTGAATTGAGAGACCTAAAAATTTTGTTGCCTTAACATCAGTCAATGGTACACTGTTCATTTTCAATGGAGCACAGAATTGTTTATTTGAAATGGAAAACTGCATTAAAACCGTTTTCTTTTCGTTTACTATTAATTTGTTATTTCGGAACCAATTTGAAACATCTGATATTGTACTATTTACGGTTTCTTTATTGCAAAGGATGTTCGTATCATCCGCAAAGAGAACCGTTCTTCCGTTTCGAATCGTCGAGGGCATATCGTTTACGTAAAGTAGGAACAGAATAGGGCCTAAAATCGATCCTTGAGGAACTCCACATGCAACGGGCAAAGAGTCGGAAAGGTGCGTACGTAATGTTCCATCATTCCAGTAAGGTATTTCAACTCTCTGAGATCGTTGTTTAAGGTACGAACATAACCAATCTAGAGCAATACCACGAATTCCATATGAAGGTAATTTGGAAAGTAAAATGTCATGATCAATGACGTCAAAAGCTTTTGAGAGATCTAAAAATAATCCAATAGGTGCCTCGTTTTGATCCAATGATGAGGCGACATCTTTAAGAAAAGAAAATATAGCTGTTTCCGTTGATTTTGATTTTCTAAATCCATGTTGGCAATCTGAAAGCGCGTCGTGTTTAGTGAGAAAGGTTTCCATTCGTACGTAAAAAAGTCTCTCTAATATTTTTGAAAAAACTGATAGAAGAGAGATGGGCCGATAATTTTGAATTTCATTTTTGTTGCCTTTTTTGAAGAGCGGCTTAATTTTAGCTGTTTTGAAAATATCTGGAAACGTTCCAGTGCATAAAGATGCATTAAATATGTGAGTTAACGGGTGTATAATGGCATACGCACAAGTCTTTAACAAAGAATCTGGGAATTCATCTAAACCGGACGAATATTTATTTTTTAGTTTACCGATTATTTTGAGAATTTCATAGGAAGAAGTTTCGGAAACGAACATTGTGTCTAAAATTTTGGGTGCACTGTCTGTTTTTGAATTTTGTGCCTGAAGACCCTTAGTGAGATCGGCAGCAATTTTCGAAAAGTATTGGTTAAAGAGACTAGCCACTGTTGCTAGGCATTGTTGCTGAGATCGGCAGCAATTTTCGAAAAGTATTGGTTAAAGAGACTAGCCACTGTTACTTCATTGTGTCAAGGGTTCAGACCTTTCTCATACTCAAAAAGATCCTGCTTCCTGAGAATTTTAAGCTCGCTTCACGAGCATATCACGCCCTCACACCACGTGTGGAAGGTAGTAGGTGGGTGTGTTAGAATATATTTTGACATACCAATATGTCACTGAATATTGTACAATATTTATTTTAAATGGCGTCAATTATAGGGGATAAATTATGTGAATATGCTAGCATAGCAACGGTAAGCGAGCCGTCGTCAAGGTCAACATATTCATGGAGTGACAATCGCGGAGACGGCTAGCTAATTCTATATAGAATTCTGGGATTGGCCGAAAAAGCAGTGACAGTCGTGAAGACGGCTAGTTCGTTTTGCAAGAAATTTAGAGATTGGCTAGGTACGAAAGTACATCAAATGTTATCTGCAAATAAACAATCGAATTTATGAACCGAGTTTTGCAGGGCTGAAAGAATACGAGAGACATTCATTCTGACTGATGCCGTGCTCATGAACGGATCATGCTCCAATTAATGTTAGGAGTTTTTTTCTTTGGGGACTTGTAAGCATCTACTAGGGGATGGATATTGAGAGAACATCAAAATTGGAACTCTAAGTGTGACAGTGGAACTTAAAATATTTCATGTGAACGAGTTAGAGGGACATTGAGGGCTTGGGCGAAGTTGTCAGTGATTGGACTGGAATATTAGCAGCAAATAGTTTATTGATTTGATGAACGGTGATTGAAGTGAGCTTCCGAGAAAAGAAGAGAGAAGATGGTGTCTGGACCTGAGGACGGCGGCGTCCATCTCGGATGAAGATGGCCGAAAAAAGCGCGCGAAGACATAAGGTTGGAACGGTCATGACAAACATTTAATTTTTATTTTGGGTAAAGTTATACAATATAAATAATTGTTTTAAATTGTTTAATAAATTTCCATGTTTTTGTGAAATGAATATATGATTTTTCATTGAGCCAATTCTAGCAATAAAGTAGCAAGATAGATAGATATTTGCTTTTCAGATTCCTCGACCGAGTTTGTTTGAGTATAAATTGCAGTTTATTATATATATATATATATATATATATATATATATATATATATATATATATATATATATATATATATATATATATATGAGTGTGTGTGTGTTTGTAAATAGATAACTAGATAGATAAGAACATTGTTGGCAGTATTGTCTTTATCATTATATCATTAGAGCTATTCCCTACTTTCAAAGTCGCTTTATCCCCCACCCCGTCGTAATGCATGCTCGCCCTACCCCCTTGTCATGTCAGAGGAATCCGTCAACACACGCAGGGATGCAAGAGAGTGACAAACACGCAGCCTTCCCCCGACACCTCCAACCCTCGCTGCTCCCTTTGGACCGCCGCCCCAACATGGTTGCAACCCACTCGGGCAGGTACTTTAACACATGACAAAATCGTGGCTAACACCGCAAATGCCCTTCATGTCAAAAATATTATCTTCTATCGGCCACCTACGATCCGTGACTCACCAATTATCTCGTTTTATAATTGAAAGTAACCCACTTGAGTTTTAAAGAGAATATTCATAAATAATATTCATAAATTAATGAATCCCAAATTTATAATTTATTTTATTTGTTTGAAAATTAGAATTATAAATTATAACTTTTATTTTCATATTTTAAAACATTTTTTAATTCTATTCTAAATCATCACTGACAAAGTCATAACAGAAACATTTTGATTTTATTTAAGTTGTTCACGCGTGATCAAGAGAATAAGGGTTTATGGCGCCTCTGATTAAAACACCGATATAAAATTATGAAAAATAACAACGGTTTTAAAAGTGGCATCAGAAATTCTTCTGAAGATCTTGGATCGGGATGTGTTGGATAATCTCTAGAATATCCAAATATTGTAGTTCAGCGGCTGAGCTTAGAAAATGTAACATTACACATCTAACAAACCCTTGTTCACAGTTGCCTTGTTTATTTGACTATGCGCGCCGTTTCGGCAAATTCATAACCTTAAAAAAGTAATGAAATTCCAATCCACAGCTAAGCTTTGAAAGATAATTAAGTTGAAGACAGATTCCAACTTTCAGTCATTGTATGCCAGTGTAATTTAATTTAACCTTTATCTAGCCAACCCGGTATTAGCATTCATCAAATTTAAACCTTACATTAAAATTTGATATGAAATTGGGCAATATATAACATACATTTTACACTAAGTAACGAATATCGTATCTTCAAGAAGGTCATATAATATTGAGAAATTAAGTAAAAGTTCCTTAGATTAGTTTTTAGCACATATGCAGTACCATAGCTTACTTCCTCCCTGTACTCTCTACATCAGCACTGACTGCGTTGCCTATTACATGCTGCATCAACGCATAGCAGATACATTGAATAGCCTTCGCATTTTGGCATTTGATGTTCCAAACAACCTTTTATCAACACCGACGATCGACCTATTCCCAAACAAACTTTTATTTATAATATTGTGCCCAGGTTTTCGTAATTTCGACACACTGCGGGGCGCTGCGTAGGAGTAGAGGATCGGCCTGGACTATCGATTCGACACTAACATACTTACCTTGGGTTCACTGCCCCCGTGCGGTATCGATTGTTCATTAGGTCAATAGTCGTCAGAAAGTCGGCGGCGGAAGCGTCGGTAGTTGTGGCAGTCAGGCACGGGAGGTCAAGTGAATGAGCGAGTTTTCCTCGAAGGGAGGTGACGGCGCTATGGGGTGAAATATAGTATACTTAGGGTCTGCGTGCGGCTTTGTACACGAACGAGAACGTCGTAGAAAATAAGCCTAGGGGGGGAAATGCACTCTCAAAGCTTATTGCGTCTAGTAAGAAATCAAATAGAAACGTTACAATGCAAATGACAAATAACGCAAATTGGGGCACGATAATGATTTTGAGACAATTCATGCTTGGTTTCTAACTTCCATATTCCTTTGCGACATCACTTTCATAATAAATGAAATAGAAGAGTACTCGACTAGTTTCTAAATTATTCTATTTGGTCTCGATCTTCTAGATGGGATTCGTAAATTAAATAATTGGTTATTATACATGTATCGCGTAGTATAGATCCGCAGTCACAAATCTTTACATGACCGCCGCCGGTTAGACGGGCGGCAAGCACTCTAGCATATTTGTGCAGAATGTAGGTGCCTCGCACATGCTCACCAAAAATACTATTTTCCCATTTTGTCAATTTTTCGGTCCTCTTGTAGTGCTACATCACATAATTTCGGGCACTGTTTATAACTTTTGCAGTTTTGGTAAATTCAGAAACGAAAATGAGACCTGAAACCTCATGCTCTATCCAAGGAAAAAATTCAAAGTAAAAATTTGGAGCATTTTTTGAGGAAAAATTATAAATTAGCCTTTATTTCAAGCAAAAATTACTCTACTAAAAAAATATTGTACATGGCTTTATTCCAAGAACATTTTTTACACCAGATTACAATATTACAAGTCAAAATAAGGTGGCTTACCAAATTGTCCAGTTTGGTCCATAAGTCAAATTCGTATATTTGCTACCCTGGTACTTAAATATTTGTGGAATAGTTTCTGAAGAGGCGCGTAGCTTATTTTAAAAAAACACATTTACTTTACTGTTAATTTTGTTAATTAATGTACGTTAATGGAAGTGAAACCAACCAATCTATCTTACATTTTAAAAGAAAGAACGTAGTTATTGTTTTTTCATAACTACCAAAAAAGTACAAGAGTTAACAAGTTTTTTTAATATTTTGACACAAAATATTCCAAATTGTCTGTGACGGCACAATCCAATTCTCCTAATTTCTTTGTGAAATTTCTTGTTAAGTTGAGGATATTTCCTTACATAATTGAATTTCACGGGTTGATAACTTGGCTAGAGTGAAAAAAAATTGTCATAGTTCACGAATTTTGATATTTTATGGCACCGGCATCGACCATTTAAAATTGATAAAGTACTTTCACTAATTACAAACTTTTAACTATTAACGATTTAAAATGAACGCGAAATATGTACCTTCATCATTCATTGCCAGTCGCAAGAATTGTTCACACACATTTCTCAACCACTTACCTCTTAGCTGTTTCTCTTTAGGAAATTTAAATGCCATCGTAGGTATGACACACATTGCAATATTTTATTTTGGAAACAAAACAACCACTCATTTCCGTTTTAAAATGAACTCATTTTGGCTATGAAATTCCAACTAGTGTTCTTTAAATAAAAACTCGACAGAAGTAGTAAACTACAACGACAAATACTATATTACTCTATATTATTTTTTCAATATTCTACACTTAAACCATTTTTTCAGTAAAATTATATCTGAAAATTGATCTTCAATGGCTATCAGTTCATATTTTTGATCTTGTCAAAATAAATAAATTGTTTATCCAACATTCTTGCCATGCTTACTAATTTCTTCGCAGACCATGCACGTTATCGTTAAAATTAACAAACATTTGACACAATGTAATAAGACAAAATATTTAGAGGACGTTTCGACTAACACAATAGTTTTGCAGTCGAGATTTAAGTCCTGTGCTTGATTAAAAACATTTTTCAGGATTCCATTTTTTTCTTTTCGGGCGAAAAATATTTTGGTCCAAATGAGGCTTTTAGAATATCATAGAGAACTTCACTTTTTTTCGATATTGAGATTTGCTGAGAAACAAATTGCAGCCGATTATGCGAAAATTTTGTTCGAATGATTTCGAACATTTTTAATTTCCATATGCTAAAAGCAAACGATTTTTGAAAAATTATCATTGGAGATGGAGCTTCTAGCTTAACAAAAGTATTGATCAAGGAAATACATATATTGCTGTGCATACAAGCATTGTGCCGGCGGAGGCGGGCCAGTTGGGCACACTGCGCCGGAGAGAAGAGGCGCCCGGACCGGCGACGGGACAATAAATGAGCAGTGCCGGAAGGCGCCACCAGGAGTAGGGCGAGCGGCGGCGCTCCGCACCGGGGCACCGGACCGCAACGGGCGAACTGTCACCAGGAGGCACCACCCCTACCTTCCCCGCCGCAGAGGCGAGCAGTGCGTAGACTCGCGCAGAGGGCTCGGGGGTATATAAGAGCCCCGAGCCGGGGGATCCAGCAGAGTCTAGTGTCAGTGTAGTGAAGGCATTCTAGTGGAAAGTTATTGGTGACGATGTGTGGCTTGTTTCAGGAAGAATCTTGTTGGACTCTGACTACAGCGCTGCGAAAAAGACATCTTTTGGTATATGTGTTGACTTGGATTGTACTCTGAACCTCAACTTTTGAATTGTTGGTGTATTTTCAATAAACGAATTAGCAAAAACTGTTATTTATCCACCCCTGTATTTCCTGTACATAACATCTATTATGTATTTATGTAACATCTATCATATATTTTTACGATATAAAAGGTATTTAAAAAATTACATTAGTGTAATTTTTGAAAAATCAAAACAATGTATCAAAATGGAGGTTATGTCATGTTATGAAATACATTTAACACTATCCGTACAGATTGTTTAAATAATAATCCGGCGTGGTTTTTGAGCCAATCTTGCTTTATGTTGTCACTCGTTCAGTCAACTTTACGTAAAAACTTACTATTTTCAAAAAATGTTTCTGGCATTAATTAAAGAACTGAGGAGAACAAATTTCATTGAAAGAAAAAAATCTCTTTGCAATAATAATGTACTTGTAAGAAGAGGAGGTTCAAAAATGTCGGTGGAACCGTGGAACTCAGACCTATACAATCTTTATAAGTGTATTTTTGTATATTCGTACAAGAAATGTAAAGGGAGAAGTTGAAACCATTATAAAGAAAACGTTGAAAATGTCCCAAAGGCATTTGTGTTCAAACACTTTACGCACTTAACGCGCGGACAGATGGGCGGATGGACAGACAGACACACAGACAGACAGACGGACAGACGGACGGATGGACAGACAGACGGACGGATGGACAGACAGACGGACGGATGGACAGACAGGCAGACAGACGAACAGACAGACACACGAACAGACAGACAGACGAACAGAAGGACGGATGCTTTGAAAAAAACTTTTTCGGTATCAGGGGATCCCAAAACGGTGTTCTGTTGAAATCTCAAAATCGGTTTTCCGCAATATTATACAACTTCCTCTATACTACTAACATAAGTAAT